>JBDJHY010182395.1:0-12054 GCA_039654485.1 Withania somnifera
ATCGATCACGTTCTTCTTGGGGATCTTCTCTTCCCCAGACCTCCTTTCAACCTTATTTCCTTCTCTCTTCTTTTTATTTTCCTCTTCTACCATGTAAAAATTTCTCACCACCCTAAAAAAATCTTATTCTGTTTGTGGTGGGTTCCTCCTTAGCTCGATATAAAGATACCCGGGCTGAAGTCCATTCAAGAAGGCTGAGATAACAAGTTGATCAGTCTTATGTTCAATGTGCAGTCTTTCCTCCATGAAGCGCTCCAAGTATGCGCTTATGGTTTCATCGCCTTTTTGCTTGACATCTAGAAGGCCATTAGAGTTCTTTACCATATTCCTTTTCTAGTAAAAAGCAAGCATAAAAAATCTTATCCATTTGGCAGAATGAAGTGATGATGCCTCTGGGTAAGTCATCAAACCAAATCCTGGCTCTCTCAATTAAAAATTCTCTGAGCACCCTGCACATATGCTCTATAATGCACTGACGGTTCATCATTTAAAATTTAAATTATGATAAAAAATCACTAGGGTCAGTGCTCCTATCATAAGGTTTAATCGTCGGGGTTTTGAAACCTTTTGGTAGGGGAGTATTCATTATGGCTCTAGAAAATGGAGGAATTACGTCCCCTGCCTCATCAATTCCTAGAATTTTATCCAACTCACATTTGATAAAATTATTTTGAGGAGTCTCTCTATGGGTAACTTCTTTACTACGGTCTCGGAGAGGGCTCCGATCTCGTCAAGGGATAAGACTTTGAAGTTGTCCCTAGAATTGTGTTTCTTTTCGTCTCTTGTGATGAGGATTCACCTCATCTGAGTCAGTTGACTCCGTTGGACTTTGGTGTGATTCCTCCTCACATCTGCGACTCCTTCCTTGGCTGGATTGAGTACCCTTATTAGACCTCACCTTGGGGTGCTCATTACACCATTTTTGGAACAAGACCTGATGTTCCTGAGAAAATCTCTCAACAGCGGTTGATAGGATATTTGACCTCCTCTGATCCTGGTCACCTCGTTGGCTGGAATGGGTGATAGACTCTCGACTAGCTTGTACCCCACCTCCGCAGCCACTACCCCGGCTAGTGCCGCCGTGGGCTGTGTCCATGCCACCAAGACTTGCCCCTCGTGTTTTTTTACTTCTTATGGTAACCATCCTCTCAATGTCTTTAAATTCTAGGTATACAAAATAAAAATCTACAACTTTCTCCCTACAAACAGTGCCAATTGATGAATCTTAAAAGATCACCAACAACTCTACTAATAATTCTACCTTGTAATAATGGATGGCAGCAATGGATTTAGAATAAGCACCTACAAAACAGAGCCTAGGGTTGTCCCCCGGGTAATCTCCGATGCTTAAGTTAGCAAAGAGCCTTTTGAAAAATATATGAATATTCTTTGTAAATAGTATAATGAGCATACCTTTGCCTTCCTGCTTTTCTAACTTTTATACCTGTCTCTTGTAACTATCACTTTAGTGCGTGATGAAATCTTGGAGTAACCTCCGCCGTGGTTATTGCCACTTTAAATGCATTAGTAGTAATGATTTTTCGTTATTCAACGGCATCCACGGTAATTATCTAAAACATTAATTATCCAATACAGTAATTATCTAATTACCATTATTCTACAGGGGGTAAGTTCTTCCTTTTCTTACCCAAGAACCTCCCACATTTTTTAAACACAATAAAACAATATTTTTAGAATTCGAAACATATTATTAGCATCCCTAAATTTCCTCTTTATTCTCCCAAGAATCAAGACCCTAAATCCTTTAAGCCAAACATTCACGATACAACAAGAAGGCTTCCGCCCAAAGTATTTTTTTCAAGTTCCTCCATCCTAAGAACTCCAAGAAAGAGTTTTGTTTGCAAAATCAAGCTCTAAGATTCCAAGATCTAATATTCTCTCGAAGAAATCAATTGTTCTTCTTCATGATCAAGAAAAGTAAAATCTCCACCAAAGTTCTCAACATAAAAGCTTCATGATAAGGTATGTGGGTATTCAATGAGGATTCTCCTTTCATCCTCATGCCCAAAAGATAAGATTTCAGTCAGAAATTCCTACTTTATGACCTAGGTTTTTAACTAATTATTTATATGATTTCAAGTCCATTTTCTTATGATATTTTTATTCTCATAAATATGTCTTGGTGATTTTGTATGATTTTCATAATTATAGTACATTATTCATATTATCCAAAGACCTACACATGATTCCAAGCTTAAGTTCAATATTTCACGATAAAGTTACACCAATATATGTTTTAAATGATTATTCATTTATTTATGATTTTAACCTAGTATTAATATTATCTCCAGACCCATGCATGAAGTTTATGATTTCACTCCCTTATCATATTATTCAAGTTAGCTTCAGGCATATGCATGAGAATCATATTTTATTTAGTATGCCTAGTATTTCAAGCAAGTTATACATGATGTATCTATTTTCAGGATATTAAGCATTATTTCTATGATTTGATTCTTTGATTACAATTTCACATAAATTCCAGTATTAAGTAGTAAGATTTCAAAAATAGTGTTACTTTACTAGTTCAAATAAATTATCATGTCTAATATAATTTTTGATATTTTATTACTAGGATAATCATCAAGAGCATCACTCTTATAATTTTGGGAGGATTATTTAGCACTGAGAGAACGCAGATTCCAGATAACCCAAGTTCTATAACTATGCATCCTACATAGGTTCTTTATTTTCTCATTTGTGGCCTAGTATTTTGGATCTCTAGTTATGATTCTAACTGTGGAGACTTAGGACCCCCTCTTTTTTAGTGTAGGGGCTACATACTGTCCTCCATGTCGCTCACATGGTTGATGTCGGTTAAAAGAAATTCTCATCCTATTTAGCTTTCTATTTTAGAATATAATTAAGCATGTTTCATGACTCATTAGTTTACAGTATATATAATTATTTTCATTATTATTATGAAAACCAGTTTTCAAACATGCTTTTAGTTAAATATGATTCATTGCAACTCTGCTTCATGATCTATTTTGATGCATTCAGTTCAGCTTTTATTTTTAGTTATGTATGATTTCTATAGTGACTTACATGTTTTACTTAAAAACTCTCAGTTCTCCATTATTGGTTGTTATACATGTAACCAACATTTATTATCCTCGTAGTCCCAGGTTTTACTTGTCTAAATCATTTATGATTTATTAGTCCTACAGGTCATACATGTTCTAGTTCCTAGCTTAGTAAGAAATTCATGATGTCAGTCTGAGTTTATGCATATTTAAATGCTCTCATATCTAGATTCCAGACATGTATTATGTTACATATATGTAGTTATTTTTTTTCTTTAATATTATTGAATATCTTATATACTAATACATTCAAAGTACTGATGTGTAACCTATGCCTACATTCACACTATAGATGCAGGTATTCCTCTATATTCATGGATTGTAAGTACCAACAGATTCCAGTCAGTAGATGGTGAGTCCTTATTCTTCAAGGGTAATGTATTCAAGGTTTTTAGTTTATGTTATTTCTTCTCAATTATTTAGGGTTTGTTTGGGTTTTTTTCCAACTACCCATTAGTATTAAAGGAAGCTTCATAGACAGTCAGTCAAACAGTTATGTCATGTTTCTAAATAATTTATTTACCAGTCACAATGTTTTTCTTATAATTTGTTTATGTTATGGAAGTTAGCCCAAGTATCATCTGTTGCATTTACTTTTCATTCCATGATTTATGTTTCATACCACGCCAAGGGTTAGCTTGAAGATACTTGTGATTTTAAGTATCGTGTTACATCAAGGGTGTAGGATTGGGGCATGACAACTTAGTATCAGAGACGGGTTTCAAGTTTCTTAGGTTTTCTATGAAGCCACATCTTTAGGATCTTATTTATGGTTGTGAGGGACCTACTTTTATAAATGAGTGATTATAAATATTTAAGAAAAGTTTCCTTTCTTGTGCACTATAAATCGTGCCATAAAGAGGTCCTATAATAAACATATGCATATTCTAACATTGCTCCAATTCCTCCAACTAGAAGTAGTGAAGTTCAGTTTTCAGATAGAGAAAGCATAAAATCCCACGGTTGTACACGAGCTTGTGAGGAGCTTATTAGTGCATTTAGGCATGTTGATTCAAAAGCTTATACCCTTGTTTAAAACTCATGCTATTAAACCAGCATCAAACTCATGCTATTAAACCAGAGTAAGATGCTTGTTCATATCCTTCCATAAAACTCTTTTTGTAGGTAAGACATGTGAGGGGGAAGTATTGCATAGGATGTTTGAGAAGTAGTAATTTTACCTGTAAGATAGTGAGATTTGGGATGTCATGTTCCATAAGCAGTACAATAACCCAGACTTAAAATTTTGAAGTTTGAAGAGTAGTAGCAAATAGAGTTGAAATAGTGCGAAGAGTGATAATTATATATTTACATGGTGTTCTTAAGAGTTGAATTAAAGAAGTTATAGGTTGTCAATATTAGAATCTTTTAGCCTAGTTGTTATTTCTATTAACTTGGGTGGATATAGATTTACAGGTTTTTTAGTAGAGAATGAGGAGAATAGAATTTGTATAATAATGAAATCCCAGGGTTTCTCGATTGTTGAGCGTTAGAGGAAGTGTTTATGTGTGTCAATTGGTGTATAAGCTGCATAATTATGAGCTTATAGGTAATAGAAAGTTAATATAAGTACCCCAAAAAGAAGTAACCTGGAGAGAAGTTTGGGAGAGTTTTAGCATATGCAGGTGCAGTCATCTAGTGAGCGAGTTTAAGAGTCGCATGATTAGTGATGCACAAACCATGTGAAGTAAGGTGAGATTATCCTAGCTTGGGATATAGAATAGGTTCACAGATTTAGATGGTCCCGATCTAAGTGGGAGATGATAAAGTAAAGAAACAAACCAGGCTTTAATAAATTAATGATGATGAATTCAAGAAAGGAGTTATGATCAGGCAGTAATCCATTCTTATTCTCCTATACTCCTTAGATTTCATCCATTATGATACCTTACTTATGTCCTGCATGTTAGTATTATACCAATTACCCATGATCATGTACTTCATACATATTCAAGCCTATGCTCAGTTACTAGAATATGAAGAAGCCTTTCCGGCTCAGCAACCTCAATCTTATCCATAAAGTCATAAATTTGAGGCTTATGTCATTCCTCTCTCTTGATATATGCATTCATGTTCCACAGTATGCTTGATCTCGCGAACTCATAATATGCTATGTTTAGGGTCATGCACTCTATGTAGATTCATGTCCAAGTATAGTTCCTAGATAAGGAACAAACGCTCAGACACTACTCTCAGTTTTATTCATGATTCAAATATTTTTTTGCCTATGGTTCAATTGTAAAGTTTTTACTATGATTTGGATATCCATCTTACATTATATTTTAGAGATATATTATATGATTCAATGTTTCAAACCCATATATGCCTCGGTATTTAGTTGCACTATAATCATGTCTCTCATTATGGAAAACTCCTATGGCCTCAGGCCTTATGATGGTCGTTAAGTGGCTAATTAAGTCATGGCATGTTATATATAATCTCAGAAAAGACTTTTCTTATGGATCATTCTTATGATTCTCTCTACTCTAAGATCTACGTATGTCTATCTATGAGAATAAAGGACAACTATGTTATGATCGTAGATATTTCAAACTCTATGTTTATGATTCAAAGTCAGATCTCTATCTATAACTTCTATATTTTATACACATGTTCTATTCCCTTTAACGGTTTCATTTATAATGAGGTAGATGATAGTAAAAGAAACCAGGTGAAAGATAAGATGGGATACAGTTGGTACTTAGTTAGTAGAGACTTTGATGTGCTTGTATCACCTAAGTTATTAAATGCAAAGAAGGTATGAGATAAGGTTTCAGTTATTTTTGATAAATTTCTGAGATTATCGAGTGTGTTCCTTTGTGAGTACACCAAGATTATTGATTTTAGTGATGCATGGAAAGATCCTTAGAGATAAGCTTGAATTTCATGCTAGTAAATATATGAGAAATTTTATTATGTTGCTAGTGAATCCGTAAATATGACTTGAGGATGGTAGATTGAAGGTTCAATAAAAAATAGTATTTTTGAGAATATAGAATATAATATCTAGAGACGTAGACTAGCACAGTTACATTACATGTAGCACCTTGTACATCCAAGTTAGGCTAGAAAAATGGGAACATCATGATATTAGTCTCAATCTCTAGTATCTATATGTATCCTGTGAGAGTTATAGGATGCAAATAATAAAGTATAGTTTCATAAGAAGGAGAAAATTTTGGATGTGTGGTTAAGGTTAAAGATTATCAATTGTATTGTTTAAGGAAGGGGTAGTCATATTATTACTTTATGTGCAACAAACTCATTTCATGTCTTGTAAATTCTTATTGAATAGGTCCTATGTCCAAGGCTAAGTTCATTCCTCGAGACAAGTTCTTCAAGTCTATGCTGGTTTTTTGCACTCTTGACTTATTCATGTGTGTTCTTTGGTAGGTGATTCTCAAACCCTTATTTTATTAAAGTAACTTAGCTAATATTTGTTCCTTATAGTCAAGACCATCATTCGAGGATGAACGATTCCAAGGGAGAGATATTTTAACACTCAATGCTTTCAAACTAAGACTTGAACCATTCTACATAAGTAGTTAGACCCGAGCCCAAAATTTTTTTTATGCGAATTTATATGTTAATGTGTTTTCTCCAAGTGTATGAAGAATTTTAGGTGTGAACTAAGGTCTTAAAACAATCTCAAACACAAAGTTGGACTCAAAGGTCCTTTACTGGCTTAGTTTTTCATAGAAGTTTAACTATGGGTCAACTTCAAGAGATCATATCTCCTATAATATAACGAGTTATTTGGAAAATAAGTTATCAAATTAAATATATTTAAGTCTTCTTTCCAACATAATAAACCATTCATAAATACAATGTCGGAGAAAAATTTAAGCCTATTTTACCAGATTGACTAAGCTATCAAAGTGGATGACCGGGGTGGACGAATCATCTAGAGGTGGACGAATCATCCCCGAAGCCATCCAAAATTCCAGCGTACTTTATTATGGATGATTTGGGGTGGATATTCATCCCCAGGGCCGTCCAAAAGTTCTTTTTATACATTTTAATGGATTTTTTTTGGGGGGGGGGGGGGGTAGTTTGGTCCTTCCCTCCCCCAAGACCCTCCCCCCTTTCTTAAACACCCAAGAAAAATGTTTTCAGACTTAAAAAAATCTCATTAACCTCCCAAAGTCCCTTTTTTCTCCCAAAACCCAAGAACATAAATCGTTCAAGCCAAGAATTCAAGATATAAAGAGAAGACTTCCACTAAAAGTCTTCTTTTAAAAAGTTCTTCCTTCTTAAGAACTCCATAAAAGAGCTTTTTTTCAAGATAAAGCTGTACGATTCCAAGATCCAAGATCCAAGATTTTCTCTAAGAAATCAATTATTCTTCCTCAGTCTCAAGAAAATTCAAATTTCCACAAAAAATTTCAATATAAAAGCTTTATGATAAGGTATGTGGGTGTTCAATAAGAATTATCATTTCATACACATGCCCAATAGATTCCAGTCAACATATGGTGGATCCCTATTCTTCCTCGAGAGCAATGTATTTAGAGTTTTTAGTTTATTTTATTTCTTCTAAGTTATTTACATTTTGTTCGGGGTTTGTCCCAACTACTCATTAGTATTAATAGAGGCTTTATAGAAAGTCAGTCAAACAGTTGTATAATATTTTCAAATAATGCATTCATCAATCAGAATATTTTTATCATTATTTATTTTTGTTATGAAAGTTAACTCATGTATCATCTTCTGCATTATTTTTCAGTTCAAAATTTATATTTCATGTCAGGTCAAGGATTAGTTTGGAGTCACTCATGGTTTTAAGTACCTTGTTATGTCTAGGATGTAGGCTCGGGGCATGACAATCATTTGGCGGCATTGATGTTGACAAAGAGACTCGATTTCCAGAAGCATCCATCGCCTCTTCCACTTTCCTCCTTCAAATTTTATTTTTTCTTATCTTTATTTTGTTGATTTCATTTAAGCCTAGTTGAATGACTTTTCTCTTTTTTATTTGTACAAATAATTACGTACTATCCATTCAGGCAACTTAATCACAATAAAACTATCTAATAATATTAAATTATCCAATTATAATATAATTGGTTAGTTTTCTATAATTAAGTTATACTTCTACATCATCATCATCATCACTATCACTATCGTCCATCATCATCATCATCATTGTTATTGTCATCACCACTGTAATTATCATCATTGCTGTTGTAATTACATTTACTTCTTTCTCCTTCTCTTTCTCTCCTTCTTCTTCTACTTCTTTTATTATTATTATTATTATTGTTATTATTATTATTATTATTATTATTATTACTATTATTATTATTATTGGTATTGGTGGTGATGGTAGTGGTGGTGGTGGTGGTGGTGGTGGTGTTATTCTTTCTCTTCTTCTTCTTCTTCTTATTGTTGTTGTTGTTGTAGGCATCATTGTTGTCATTATTGTCATTGTTATTATTGTTGCTATTATTTTTATTATTATTATCGCTGTTATTATTCTTTTTATTGTAGTTTTTTTGGTTGTTATTGTCGTAGTTGTTGTCTTCGTCGTCATTGTTGTTATCATTGTTGTTATCATTGTTGATATTATCATTATAGTTGTCATTATTATCATTGTCATTGTTTTTGTCAGTGTCATCATCGGTGTTGTTGTCGTTGTCGTTATCATCGTTGTTGTTGTCATTGTCGTTATTATTTTTATTACCGTTGTCGTTGTTATTAGTGTTGTTACTATTGGTTTTGTTCTTAGTATTATTATTTTTTTCTTATTTTTATTCTTCATCATCTTTTTATTGTTGTTGTTGTCTTTGTTGTTGTTATTATTGTTATCATTGTCATTGTTATCATTATTGTTGTTGTTATTATCATTATCATCATTGCCATCATCGTCGTTGTTGTTTTTATTATAGTTATCGGTGTCTTTGTTTCTATTATTGTTGTTATTGTTCTTCTTCTTCTTGTTATTGTTGTTTTTGATGCTATTGTTGTCGGTGTTATTGTAGTTGTCGTTGTTGGCATTGTCATTGTTATTATGATTTTTGCTGTCATCATTGTTGTTGCCGTCGTTACTATCATCGTTATTGTCATCATTGTTGTTGCCTTCGTTACTATCATCGTTATTGTCATCGTTGTTGTAGTTATTATTATTTTTGTAGTCGTCGTTGTTGTTGCTATTGCTATTTTCGTTGTTCTTTTTTAAATAAAAAATATTTTTGTATTTATTTAGCTGGCGCTGGTCATTTGCATGTTAGAGCCAATTCAAATATGAGAACTTACATCAATATTTACTTTTTGTCAATTAAGCCAAGTCCTTAAATAATTATTAGTTACCTTTAACATTTATTTGTTCTCAAATTTTTATGTATTTTATTGCTTGCTTCTCCAGGCCAAATTCTCGTAAATGTTATTGTGAGTCCATATTAAGTAATTTTGGAGGTGCTTTTGAAATATTATTGTGCATAGCAGATATTTGGATAGTGGTGATCATATTTATTTCTTCTCATTTATTTGTATTTGCTTTATACAATATCGCTACACATTTATGTATCATTTATACAATAATGATACACATTTATACAAGATAAATTAAAATAGATACACATTTTTTATACCATTTATATAATATTCATACATATTTATACATATCAATACAATGTTGATACACATTTATACAATATTAATACATTAAATATACTAAGCACAACTATTTGTATATCATATATACATATTTTCATACAACATTTATATAATATACAAATGTGTTTATACAATACTTAACTATTTGTACAATATCGTTACATTATATCTAATGTATGGTTGCGATAAAAAATTGAGCTACAAGTTTTTTAATAAATTATTTTTGGTGATTAATAATTTTTTTTTGGTAAGTAAAAATTTTATTAACCAAAGTGAGAATTTATAGCTCAAGAGAAAAGGATAAACAAAATATCATGTATAAAAGTCTCATACCTATATACATGAACACCTACTTAAAGCACCGGCATAACTAAGTAAAAGAAAAAAACAATAATCTATATTTGAAAGAAGAAAGATTTTTAAAAAAGAAAAAAAAGAAGAAGAAAACCCTTTACGGACAGTTGGAATCGACAAAAGAATATTGAAAAAATAAGTGTTGAAGACATTAATTTTTCAAAGTGTAAAGTGGTATACTAGGCCAGTATTAATTAATAAAATTATTATTTATTAAAAAATAAAAATATTATTTATAAAAAACTATTTATACATGGTTAATAAAAAATTAAGAATTAAAAAAAACTAAAAATAATTATTTAGCCACGATTTATTAGCCATAACTGAACTGCAGCTAAAAGTGAATTTGACTATAATTTATAGAGAAAATGCATAAATTTCCCCCTAAACTTGGAAGCAAAACTTATTTTAGCACTTTAATTTTACGAGTAATTATGTACCCCCCTAAATAACTTTCAAGTGAATTATATACCACCTTAAAAATATGAAACCACTCTCACAATGGAGAGTGCATTACACATGCGCCATATAAACACACAACAACGCCGCATCAGCGTCATATCGTTGTAACATCAGTGCCAAAAAGAAGAAGAAAGCCCTTTACGGATAATTGGAATCAACAAAACATTATTGAAAAATATGTGTTGAAGACATTAATTTTTCAGAGTGTAAAGTGGTATACTAGGCCAGTATTAATTAATAAAATTATTATTTATTAAAAAATAAAAATATTATTTATAGAAAAATTATCTAGACATGGTTAATAAAAGATTAATAATTTAAAAAAAACTAGAAATAATTATTTAGCCACAGTTTATTTAGCCATGGTTTATTAGCCACAAATGTAGCTAAATAGTGAATTTGGCTATAATTTATAGAGAAAATACATAAATTTTCTCCCTAAACTTGGAAACAAAACTTATTTTAGCACTTTAATTTTACGAGTAATTATTTACCCCCTAAATAACTTTCAAGTGAATTATATACTACCTTAAAAATATGACACCACTCTCACAATGGAGAGTGCATTACACACGTGCCATATCAACACACAACAACGCCGCATCAGCGCCACTTCGTTGCAACATCAACGCCAAAAGAAGAACAAAGCCTTTACGGATAATTGGAATCAACAAAACAATATTGAAAAATATGTGTTGAAGACATTAATTTTTCAGAGTGTAAAGTGGTATACTAAGCCAGTATTAATTAACAAAATTATTATTTATTAAAAAATCAAAATATTATTTATAAAAAACTATTTATACATTGTCAATAAAAAATTAAGAATTAAAAAAACTAAAAATAATTATTTAGCCACGGTTTATTAGCCACAACTGAACTGCAGCTAAATAGTGAGTTTGGCTATAATTTATGGAGAAAATGCATAAATTTCCCCCTAAACTTGGAAGCAAAACTTGTTTTAGCACTTTAATTTTACGAGTAATTATTTACCCCCTAAATAACTTTCAAGTGAATTATATACCACCTTAGAAATGTGACACCACTCTCACAATAGAGAGTGCATTACACACGTGTCATATCAACACACAACAACGTCGTATCAGCGCCACATCGTTGCAACATCAACGCCAAAAAGAAGAACAAAGCCTTTACGGATAATTGAAATCAACAAAACAATATTGAAAAATAAGCGTTGAAGACATTAATTTTTCAGAGTGTAAAGTGGTATACCAGGCCAGTATTAATTAATAAAATTATTATTTATTAAAAAATAAAAATATTATTTATAAAAATGGTTAATAAAAAATTAAGAATTAAAAAAAACTAGAAATAATTATTTAGCCACGGTTTATTAGCCACAACTGAACTGCAGCTAAATAGTGAATTTGGCTATAATTTATAGAGAAAATGCATAAATTTCCCCCTAAATTTGGAAGCAAAACTTATTTTAGCACTTTAATTTTACGAGTAATTATTTACCCCCTAAATAACTTTCAAGTGAATTATATACTAC
>JBDJHY010182413.1:0-10802 GCA_039654485.1 Withania somnifera
TGAGCTTGGCGTGCAGCTTTATCCTGCTTCTCTTCAGCTGTATAGTTTTGATTATCTCCATTGTATTTCAGAGATGTATTAAGATTTTGTATATTCTATATCCTTTTTGTTCTATACTAGTGGTTCGTTTGACATTGACATCGGGTCTTGGGTCTATTCCACAACTCTTTATTATATTTCCTATGTCTTTTCTTGTTCTTCAGCTTTACATATAGTAGTCCTCCGCTTCGGCTACGGACTACGGGGTTTGGTTCTCCTACTGGTGGTATAGTAGGTGCCCTCATGATCTTAGAAATTGGGTCGTGACAAGATATAACTCGAATAGGTGCCTAATAAGACCACTGTGTATAAACAGAAAAAAAAAACATAGCGTACCTGTCACCCCACCCCGCTGGTAGGTAGAAATAGAGCATCCAAGGACCCAACAAGACCTCACCCGTAGGCCCAAAGGGTAAAAATAATGCAATGAGATAAACTCATGGGGGTATAGGTAAATAATAGTAACGATGTCTTTCAGTCTAACCAGGGAGGTCTAACCTCTGAACAACAAATCTCAGCTAAAGAATGGGAGGTCCCAATTCGAAACACATCTCTTAGCTATGCATGGGACGTCCCACGTTCAAAACACATCTCTTAGCTATGCATGGGAGGTCCCGTATCTAATATAAATGATTACGGGTAACATGGGAAGTCCCACCTCTAAAATAACACTCATGACTTACCACGACAGGTCCCACATCGAAATCACAACCACAGTGGTACATATAGATAAGGAAAACCTCAGTCCCATCTTATATTACTAAAAAATAGATCCATACCATATTACAGTTGTGGATGTTTTGTTATAGAAAAATCTTCCCAAATACGTTTAGTTGATGAAATCCCATGTTTAGTATTGTTAAGCCTTTACATTTCTGAATTACATCATATACCACCCACTAACCTCAGTACAAGCCAACAGTGCAATGCATGCTCGAAGAATAATACAACATACATAAGTAACTCTCGATATCGTCTAAGATTGGCCAAAGTCTACTTGCTAAGATCACAACTCTCCTAAGATCATAATATAGCCCTACATAGCCTTTAATGTGAATGGCCACCCCCAACATAGCTGGAACATCAATATAAAACAAAAAGCCCACTACGTCCCTTCACAGGACTCGAGATCCAGTAGAAATAAAAGATTGTTTATTGAGAAGAGCTACCAACTTACAAATCATCCCAAAAACTAGACAATACAGTACAAATACTCTCCACAACCCAATCTAAGAGGAAGGCAATCCTAGAGTACCTGGACGTTGTGAAAAACCTCATAAAGCGCGCAAAGTAGCCCGAAACTCTGTGAAAAGCACAAAATAACTAAAACTATCAAAATAGTAATTTTAGGGTAAAGAGGAGAAGAATAATATCCATATTTCTAAGTGCATTTTTTGTTGAACATCGGGCCTAAAATGTTGCCCATAGACCCAGCAACCTAAAAGGTAAACCAAAAATACTGAGAGGTAGGCGTCATCTCGGGAACATGTGGTTTATATTTGAGCTAAAACTGACCCCAAAAAGGTCTCCAAACTGCCAAGAAAGGTTTTGTAAGATGAAAGAAATATTTCTTGAATTACTAAGCGAAAACGTGCATGGAGAAGTACCTAAAATCGAAGAAGAAAGCTTACTATGATAACCACAAGGTCCACCAACAATAATACCTGATGGAAGCAAAGAACGATGACTCAATTAAGTAATGGAATAAAAATAACCAATAATTCCACTTCCACCAATTCTTAAACAAGAAGAAAGAGGTGAAAACTTACCTAGAATAAGGAATTTGATACGAGGAAACACCTTCCTAACTCACACTAACGATAATTTCACTCTTGGAGGCAAGAATTTGAGATAGGAACCTAATTTGGAACAGGGAGAAATAAATTTATATGAATACAAATTCGAGAAAACAATAATATATAGGCCTTGACACAACTCAGCACCATCCAGCACAATCATGCCCGATGTTCGTAAATAGAACTAGCAGAATTGCGCAAACTGCCTCGGACTCGACCCAGCGTAATTGTGGTGCCCACCATGCGATCATGATAAAAAGTAAAAAGGATAATTACTGCGATCACAATCTATCAACAAAATCATTCTAAATAATTGTTTCTACAGAAAATTGTGTAACAATAAATATTCCAAACAAGTGCTCTTAATTAAGATCGAGTCCAATAACTAGAAAACAAATATGTAACTTGCATGAAAACATATTACATACTCAATGAAACCAATGAAACAATCAACGTAGGTCATTTTTTTCTACACTAAACCAAGCCTAACCAAAAGAGGCCAAAACTCAACAACTCACACAGACCTCCAAAATGAGTTCAAACACCTCGAGAAAGCCTACTAATAACCCTAGCATCATAAACTTGACGTTTTAGAGCTGATGGAAGGATTAGAATTACAATCTGGTGCTCTGATTAGCATAAGTCATCTCAGGCTCCAAACTAAATTCCAACTGGACTAAATTTCCTAAAATTACTAAATCAAACAAAAACCCCAGTATATGAACTAAAGGTCAAACTATACAAAAGTAGGCATAACAGAGCTAACAAAATTTATGTAACCAGATGTCGTACCAGTTTACTAAGAATTCACTATCAAGTTCCATTGTTTCAAGGTTATGCCTTTAAAACAGGGAAATTGATATAACAAGCTATAAAATTCTAGGGAACCAAAATAACGATCCCAACAAGTAATAAATGATTTGGGGTGGCTAACCTAAGGCTCTAAACATAGAAAATGCTGAATTCAAGTAAGCGACCACATGGGTCATTACAAAACTAAATACTCCAAACCACAGCACGATGCCTAGAAAGCCTCAAAACTATAAAAAAAAACATATTCCATGGGTCAAGAGGTGAAGAATGATACCCATGTCTCTAAGTGAAGTTCGGGTAGGAAAACAAACATAAAAATAGGATTTTAGGCATCGCAGGTCCAAAATAAAACCAAAATACTGAGAGGTACGCCTTATCTTAAGGAACTCTATCACGATCCGATTTCGAAGATCATTATGACACCTACTATACAACTAGTAGGAGAACCAAACCCCATAATCCGAAGCTGAAACGGAGGACTTAAATGCAGAAGTATATCAAAAGTCAAGATAAAAGTAAGACTTTGTGGAAGTCTTAAAGAATCCGGTTTAAGTGTCAAATGAACCACTAATTACAAAAATGATAAAAACTAAAATAAGTGTAGTATAAAGATGTTTTTGAAATACAATTGAGATCAACAAAAACATAAGTCTGAAGAGATGCAGGGACATGTTGGACGCCAAACTCACCCTGAATCTCCGATATGAATAAGATCTGAACGAACATCTGTCTGTATATCACTAAGAGAACCTGTACTCGGATCTGTACATGTGCAGGTGTAGTATGAGTACAAGCCGTCGAAGCAACCCATACCTAGTAGGCTTTGAGCCCCCACTGAGCACATAACAATAATAAAAGTAGTAAATAATAGAGTATAAGAAAAAGGGTCACGAAAGTAAATAGTATAATACGAGAATACTAGCAACTCAATTACGAATCAATGGTCACATAGACGAATATCGCTAGCTAATCACATAACAGGATCTCAGGCAGTAAAAGAGAACGTACTCGAAATCCTTGCACAACATATGTGAAATGTAACACAATATATAGGAATCAAAGAAGATAGAGTAGAACATGATTGGTATACCGATAACCTCAAGTGAAGGGTAAATAACTAAATAAGAGTGTAAGGCACAAATCCCATATAACATAAAACAAAAAACTAACTAATAAGGAAAACTTAGCAGTAATACAAATAATAAAGTAAAGCAATTAAACTCTGACAAGTCCCCCTAAAAGAAAGGCGGCGTCCACAGAACATGCTCACTCATAGGCCCCCCAATCTAACCTATGGGCGTACTGAAGAAAACAAGTGTAGTAAAGTAACATACACATGATCGTTATCAAAACCTCACATCCAAATTTTAGAATTGCATTGAATCACAATTGGCACATAGTGCCCCACAATAGTGTTAACCTTCCGGCACCTACTGCCTCATATCAATGTTATTCCACCGATACATAGTGCCTCATATCAGTAATATCATATCAGTTTTATCCCGCCGGCACATAGTGCCTCATATCAGTAATGTACACTAGTCGTATTTGGCAAGTTAAAACATTCAATGACGATGTATATGGTAGTATCACCTATGGTCCCCTATAATCAATGTCATCATGTTTCTATAACCACTAGTACCACATGTGTAAAAAAGCTTTACTCATTGTCGTATGACGACGGTCTTAAGTCCTAGCGTTGTACTCACTACTGAATGAACTCAGTCTCAAGTCCCAGCATTTATTAGTAAAAATATATATGTTTCCCGGAGCCAGGAGGTGAAGCCTGGACTAAACCAAGTGAAACCAGTGTTATTGTATGCTCGATACGATGTCGAGGCTAAATCATAAAAGATAATTACTTATATTATTATTAAAGTTTCCTCATTTAATTCTTTATGCCGCTATGAAACTTTATCATCAAATCCTCCGCTAGACATCATGGCTCATAAATCATGGAGTGATACTATCTAACCCCTCATGCACTTTCATCTGAGCCTTAGGCTCGTCCTCTGGCTTCATGAATGCATAGCATATCAACAACATATATATCAACATATAATCATGAATTATCCACCGCCTATGCCTGCACAGGTATCTCTAATTAAATGCTAAGTTTCGGGCCCTATATCACTTGGGTGCCAAAATATCAATATCAATATGGAACGGATGAAAGAATGGTGTAGGGTACTATACAACCTAGCTAACCAACCCGAGAATGCTATTTAGTACAATTATTAAAGCTATAAGCCTAGAGACAGTCCCACGGAGCCTACCTGTCGTCCGATGACAAAGCATTGTAATCTCATGAATATTGCTCTGACTGATATCAAACATGTTCCAAATGATCTGAAACTTATGCCAATGAATTCTATATATTAATACGAGTCTAATGATGTATGTTATGCTAATTTTCGGACTGGGCCCAAAATCAGGTCTAAAACAAACTTGCGGGGCCCGCTAGCTGAAGCTGAAAAAAATTTCACTACGGGGTCCCCAAGGGTACCAGGAACCTGTGCTCCAAAATTTAGCACAATGTGAATGCGGGAAGGGCTTCAAAACAACCCGAATAGATTTGACCCTCAAAGGGTCAAAGATTCAATTTCTATGAATATAAGGTTGGAATTATGATGAATTAATGATCTTAGGAGCAATGTATATCCAATTAACAAAGAATTATACAAAAATAGAGGAGTTATGGGATAATTTCATCAACCTCAACCTCTAGGAAATTAATAGTGAAACTAAGAAAATAAGGAAGAAGAAGAGAAGGAAACTTATCCAAATTCGTGTGGAATCGAAGGGGGAACGTTGAGAAGATCTTCCTTGACTTTTAATGGTGGTTTGGGTAAGTATTTTCACCCTAGAACTTGATAAATGATGTACGGCTTCTAAAATAATAAACACAACTGTGTAGAAAATATATGTACTACCAGGCGCGCTTCATCATGATCGAGAAAGGTTGACCTCAATCGCGTTGAAGGAAACTATAAAGCATCGCGATCGCGTGAAGGGATCACGATCACGCTGAAACAAAATCTAAAGCATTGTAATCACAAAGATGAATTTCCTAGAACACATCATGATCATACCAAGGGTACCAAGATCTCTTAGAAGAGGAACTTGTTCATTGCGATCTCGTTAAGGAGTCTGTGATTGCGCTGAAGGAATACCTACACAAGTTGCAGATTTCAACTGTAATTTTTCAGATATTACACCAGGGGGTTGGGGGATCAAACGGGGTCCATTTTTAACAATATAAATATGTAAATAGCATGGAAAAAACATTCTAGACTCATTGAAATTGATGAAACTTAAATCTGAGGTCGTTTACGCAAGTTGACCCCTCAAACCAATTTAACATAAAGTGCACTTCTCCACCAACACCTCGAAAATGGAATGAAAAGTCCAAGAAATATACCAACACCTCACCTAGCCTAAAATCATCATTCTGGAGCTGTTGGAAGTGTCAAAATTCCAATTCGACCCTCCGAATATCAACATACCACTCAAGCTCCTCTTTAGGCTATAAACTTAACTAAAATCCACAATTTCACATACTTGCAAATAAAACCTCCAAAACACAAGTTAAGTTCCATATTGACTTTGATTGGTATTCCAGAGTCTGAGATCGCCTTGAAGGAAAGTTGACTTTGGTCAACGAGCACTTAGTTTTAGGCTCTAAAATAGGGAATTTGAGATATTTCTCAACTGAGTCACCAGGGATCTGAACTGTCAGTCCCATCAAGTCATAAATGACTTAGGACAACTACCAAAATGCTCTAGAATGCAAAACATTGCATATTTATTATAAATGACCATGAGGGTCATTACAAAGCATTTATCTTAGGGTGATATGACAGAGTTGGAGTATGAGGCCCAATTTTGAGCCTTGTCTAGATTTTCTAATTCACTACTCAGGGATCTCACTAAGAGGATTTGCTGGTTTATTCGTGGACTGGTATATTCTATCCATATGGTAGTTTCAGTTGTCCTATCGAAGGGCATCTTTTGCTGAGATAGATGGTGCGGAAAAAGAGGTTGGTTTGATTAAGAATGATGAGTTTTGGTCTAGGGAAATAGGTCCCACTTTTCTTATCAGTATTCAGGTTCTACACATCTGGATAGGAGGTTCTTCAGGATGGGTGGATCCTCTAATTGTTAGAGATTAGTTTAGGCTGCAATGTAGGCTTCTACGAGCAAGTATACTGGTTATGAACTTGTAAGTAGGGTTAAGATTCTTAGGGTTCCCAATATGGGCAGGTTAGGCATGGTGGTCATTCAAGTTTATCCAGACAGACATAGCAGTCTATGTCTCCAAGGTCTTTCTATACTTGTTGGGATCCGGATCATCTTTAAAGGTCATTCCCATAGAGAGTACGAAGGGTAAAACAACCTATTTATCATATTTGAGTTAGAGCACCAGTGTCTCTAGAGAGAGGTCGAGGTATAGGATAGCCTGGTAGAGGTGATGGTAGGTTTATGGTTCTGGCAGGTGCCGGTAGAGGAGATGTTCCTTCAAGTAGAGGAAGGGGTCATTGTTATGCCTTCCCAGGTAGACCAGAGGCGGAGGACTCAAATGCAGTGATTATAGATATTGTTCTAGTATACCACCAACCTACTTCATGTTATTTGATTCAATTTCTATGTATTCATATATGTCTACCTATTTTTCTACTTGCTTTGATATAATGATTGTTTCCCTAACTGGTCCTCTCCATGTTTCTACACGTGTAGGAGATTCTCTAGTAGTAGATTGAATGTATTGATCCTATATCATCTTTGTGGTGGGGTATGACACTTGGGTAGACTTGATCCTTCTTGATATGCTATACTTTGATGTTACTGTGCGTATGGGTTGGCTTTCCCCTCATTGTGCAGTCTTGGATTTCTATGCCAAGACAATTACCGTAGATATAGAAGGTATTCCTAAGATTGAGTGGAAAGGTTCTAAGGGTTGTTATCCTAGTAGAGTGATTTATTTCCTTCGTGCCCATAGGATGATTGATATAGGTTGTCCCTCTTATTTTTCCTTCATTCGAGACATTACTGTTGATACTCCTTCGTTGGATTTTGTGCTAGTGTTTGTGAGTTTTTAGATTTCTTTACTTCTGATCTTCCAAGTGTTCCCAATGATAGGGACATTGATCTTTCTATTGATTTAGATCCTAGCACTAAGCCTATGCTTACTCCTTCATATTGTACGGCTCTGCTTGAGTTAAAGGATTAAAGGATCAACTTCAAGATTTGCTTAAGAAGGGTCTATTAGGCTGAGTGTATCTTCATGGGGCATTCCTATTGTGTTTGTAAAGAAGAAGGATGTATCTATGAAGATGTGCATTGATTATAGGCAGCATAAATGGGTCACTATCAAGAATAAGTACCCGCTTCCTTATATTGATAACTTATTTGATCATCTGCAGATTTATTCGGTGTTCTCAAAGATTGATTTTAGGTCCATCTATCATCAGCTAAGGATTAGGGCTTCAGATATCCCTAAGAAAGCTTTTTTGACCTACTATGGGCATTATGAGTTTTTGGTTATGTTATTTGGGCTGACTAATTCCCTGCTACTTCATGGAGCTGATGAATGGAGTGTTTTAGTGCTATTTGGACTCATTCATGAGTGTTTTCATTAATGACATTTTGGTCTATTCAAGGAGTGAGGCAGACCACGTTCAGCATTTAAGATTAGTGCTCAAACATTTGATAGAGAAGCGGTTGTATGCCAAGTTTACTAAGTGTGAATTTTGGCTTAGCTCAGTATCATTTTTGGGACGATTGTGTCCAAGGAGGGTATTATGGTCAATTCATCCAACATTGAGGTGGTTCATGATTAGACTAGGCCTACTTTTCCTATAGAGGTTCATTGCCTTGTTGCTTTGTCAAGGTACTATTGCATATTAGTTTAGGGGTTTTCTTCTATTGCAGATCTATTGACTTAATTGACCCAATAGAATGTTTCTTTTTAGTGTTTGGATGAGTGCAAGGAGAGTTTTCAGAGGCTTAAGGCCTTACTGACTTCAGATCAAGTGTTGGCCTTGCCTATAGATGGTGAGCCCTTCGCTACTTATTGTGATGCTTCTTGGGTTGGTTTGGGTGGTGTGTTGATGCAAAAGGATAAGGCTATCTAGTATGCCTCTAGACAGTTGAAGACTCATAAGAAGAACTACCCTACGCATGATCGTAAGTTGGTGGTCATGGTGTTTGTGTTTAAATTATGGCATCATTATTTATATGGGGTTCATTTTGAGGTGTTCACCGATCAGAGGAGACTTTAGGATATCTTTATTAAAAGGGATTCAAACTTGAGGCAGCGATAATGGATTGAGTTTCTAAAGTATTATGATATGACTATTCTTTACCACTAGGGGAAAGCTAATATTATAAATGATGCTTTGAGTAGAAAATCATCTAGTATGGGTAGTTTTTCTTTGATTCGAGCAGAGATGCAACCTTTGGCCCGATAGGTTCAGAGTTTGGTGAATAGTTTGATTTTCTTGCAGATTTTAGATAGTGGAGCCTTCCTTGCTTTTTTTTGAGTATCATTCTTCCCTCGTGGAGCAGATATAGGAAAAATAGTTTGAGGATGAAAAATTGCATATCATCAGAGACAAAGTGTTGAGGGGAAAGTCAAAGGAGGCTTTTCTTAACCCAAAGGGTGTTTTGAGGATTGATAGTTAGATATGTGTGCCAAAGGTTGATGATTTGACTAGCCCCATTCATCTAGGAGTGGTAAAGATGTTTCATGACTTAAGCTAGCACTAATGATGGTGTGGCATAAAGAATGGTATAGTTGGGTTTGTATCTAGATGCCTAAACTATCAGTGTGCTAAGTTTGAGCATCAATGTCCGGGTGGAGTGCCACAGAGGATGCCATTACAATGGATTATTATGGATCGATTGACTAAATCTGCCCATTTCATTCCAATCAAGGTTGATTATACGGATGAGAAGTTAGTAGAGTTTTACCTTAGTCAAATTGTGTGGTTGCATGGTATCTTTGTTTCTATCATTTTAGTCTGAGATTCCTGGTTCACTTTGTATTTCTGGAGATCTTTACAACATGGATTCGGCACTCAGAATGATATGAGTACAGAGTTTCACCCTCGTACCTATGTCCACTCTAGGCAGACTATTTAGGTTCTGGAGGATATGCTTCATGCTTGTATTATCAATTTCAGAGATCAATGGGATAAGCACTTATAGTTAGCGGAGTTTTCTTATAACAATAGCTATCACTCTAGTATCCAGATGGTGCCTTTTAAGGCATTGTATGGTAGAAGGTGAAGGCTTTTGATTGGTTGGTTTGATGCTTTTGAGGTTACATCCCTCAACATAGACTTTCTTTTTTATGTGATGGAGTATGTTCGTGTTATTTAGAGCCGATTACTGACATCCTAGAGTAGGCAAAAGAGTTATGCAAACCTTTCGGTTTGAATATTAGAGTTTATTAAAGGTGATCATGTTATGCTAAAGGTTTCACCCATAAAGGGTGTGATGATGTTTGACAAAAAAGAAATCTTATCCCTTGATTCATTGGCCCGTTTGAGATCCTAAAGTGGTTGGAGAGATGGCTTATAAGTTGGCCTTTCTACTTAGCTTATCAGATGTACATCCTACCTTCCATGTTTCTATTCCTCGTAAGTATGTTCTGGATGACTCCAATGTTATTCATTAAGTCTGTGACGTTGGATTAGGACTTGACCTTTAGGAGGAGCCTATAGTGATTTTAGATTAGCAGGTGAGAAATATAAGGACTAAGGAGATAGCTTGGGTAAAGGTTCAGTAGAAGCATTGCTCGATTTTTGAGGCCATGTAGGAGATTGAGTCCGATATGCGTTCCCGATATCCACATCTTTTTTAGGCTTCAAGTATTTTCTATCTCGTTCAAGGATGAACATGGTTTTTAGTGGTGGGTGATGTAATGACCTCAAAGGTCGCTTTTGGAATTTTTCATAAATTTCCATTATTACCCTTTCTTGAGAGTTACCCCGAGTCTTATTTGGTTAGTTTATGGGTTGGGCCAGGAATTTGAGCTAAAGATTTGTAAATCTTGGGAATTTCTTAGTGATTGAAGGCTTTTATATAGAGATAAGTGAGTTTTTGATCCTTATCATGAGATACGAGCCTTGAAATGGAATTCCATTAGTT
>JBDJHY010182443.1:0-12053 GCA_039654485.1 Withania somnifera
TCTTAATATTGAATTATACCAAGTTCTATCTCTCCATATTTATTTCCAGCTTTTATGCACTTTAATTATACACTAGTTAATACCTTATTTTGAATTGTTAATTTGCACTTTAAGGTTAAGTCCTCATTTAGCTTATTTAGCGAAACTAATTAATAATTTTCAAGTCCCTGTAGGTTTGACATTCATCTTGCAAAGAGCCACTATATTACTTGCATGACCACGTACACTTGCGTGTGCTAGGGAGACAACAGTTACAATGCCTAAATCTAGGTTCATAATATCCAATAGAGAATCAGGACCACAACAACAACTTATTATTTTTATTCTTCTTTGTTTTTTCTTTAGGGGTAATTCAACTGTTGGTTTCAACAAGATGTTACAGGGTTCAACTTGGAAACTCAACACTTATATGGTGACTCTTTTAAGGCTTTAGTGACTTATCAAAGAAGGCCTAAGATCATTTTCATATTAGCCTACTTTCTACTTAGTTAAAATTTAAACCGGGCAAGTTCTAGATGTTATGTACCCAAAAGGCTTATACAAAATTACTCTCCCAACTTGCTAGTAGACACTCATTTCAATATAAACATGTTAATCAAATAGTTCAGGTAATACTAACACAATCAATAGCACCCTTACTATTCAATTTAGAATTAAATACACTTAACACTCGATAGAAGCCAATAAAATATCTTAATACTAAAGTTTTCTTATATACATGGGTATCAATGTTTAATGAAATACATCAAAATAAATAAATAAAAATACATCAACATAAACTTAAAATGTCAGTTCTCCTAGATAGCATGCCTGAGGGAAAAGATTTTGGCAACAAAAACCCTCAGAAGCATAAAACAAAATACAAGGTACACCCCCTCCCACACATAAACGGTGCATTATCCCCAATGCACGATATATAAGGTGCAATAATATAGAAAAGGAAAGTGTACCACAAAATCACGTCCTATGTTGCATCCTCTATATCGGGAACAAACATAGATGGATGTTCGGCAGTTGTGCTTGTTGCTCTTCTCGGCTCTTCAGTAGTAGTAGGTACCCTACTAATATGCTCGGACTCCACTAGAATTGTGCTAGCAGACACACCTACAGCTTGTGCTCTCCTTCTGTCCTCATCAAGCACGAAACTCTCCTTGGACACCTACAACGCCTCTTCAATCTTCTTCCTTATGGCGTCTACTCTTCTTCCTCTTCTTTCTCTTCTTTTTCCTATATTCTGTCGATTCATCACCACCCGCCATTATTGCCTTACCATTCCACTACATCTTAGTTATACTCAATATACGGTCCTTATTTTCAGACTCAATGGGGCCATTGGATGGTGTCCCTATTGCAGTACCACAATGTCAATATACAGTTGCTCCAGCTCTATCTGAAATCTGGCCCATTCATATGGGCTCATAAGTGGGAGGCGCTCATTCATACACTCCTCTATATATCTATTATGGCCTACATTGTGTTGGACGACTCCAAAGACACCTTGATTTTGAGATCCATCAGTAGCTCAACTTCTATAGACAACACCTCAAGCTAACTCTCATTTTGTCTTACCCGTTTGACAAGGCATGTAAAGTTTGCAGGGGTAAAATCGAACAGAGACGAGTGAGGATAGTCTGATAAGTGATTGGGGGGGTAGACCCTATGGCCCAGATGCACTAGAATCCCTTTGCATGGTAGGGACATAGGTTGTATCTGCTGAGTCTGTGCCTATTTCATCATCTGACCCGGTTCAGACAGTAGCCGCAACCCCATCTTTTTACTTTTTCACCTCAAGTTTAGAAAGGTCTTTCGACCTCTCTATATCATAATTCTTCAGGGCATCAGTGCCCACATGAATACTCAATAAGATTGCTACCTTAGCCTGCTGAAACTATTCAGGGATTAAACAAGGGTAAGAATAAGTCGTACCTTCACGCATAGTGTGCATCCGTAGCTTTTTTGAAATCAAGCAGCTAAAGTTTAGTATACATTTCGATAACATGCAGGTCACCAACACTGTATCCACATTAGTCAATTTATCAACCCATGTTGGTTTGATCCTCATTCTATCTATTGCTTACCAGAACCTGGCAATGAAACTCAGAGAAGAAGTCTGGATTGATAGGCATGGGTTGCTCTACCATGAAAACTCTATGTCAGTCAATACCCATAAAAACCATTCTATTTGGGTCTTTCTATTAGCATCATGGTAAACATAATCTGGATGTTCTGCCGGAGACAAATAGTCAGGACCAAATAAAAATTGGTTTCTTGTCTGCTCAAAGATGTTGACATTCACTTGTCGGACCATCACACTATCCAAAACCCCTAACTTTGATATTTTCTGGCCCTTAGGAGTCAACTATTGCAGTTTGGCATTATAGTTCATATAGAACTCTCAAATTGTCGTCAAATAATATTGGACGGGTGGTTTATTCATCCACCATATCTAGTAGCCCTGGAAGACCCTTTCAATATCCTGGTAGTCAGGTAAATGATCCATCACAATTCAGACCTCTTCTGTGATGCTCCTCCGATATTTCCCTTTGGCATTCATGATCAACCCCTCAATAAAATTTTTATCAAAACCAGGCACCACCCATCGATAGTCATCTAAAAACTCTGAATTCTTGCTTTTGATGACCTGGTATATCTCTCCCTGCAAGTGAGCATCTGAAGTTTGGCTGGTGTGGGGTTAGAACTTTTGGTACTACTACTCTCAGCTTAGGAAGAACCCTTTAACTCATCATTCGACTCCTTATCAGATGAGGAAGTCAACATAGGTGCATGTTTAGAGGGCGTATAGGTCTACCTAGCCTATTGTTTGGTCACCTTTTGTTCAGGGCTATCATCTTTATCCCTGAGCCCTGGGGTGATACCACTTTGTTAGCCTGCGCTTCTTTTTTGTGGGAGCTTGGGTGCCATGTATACATGGTTGGATATCAAATTTTAGTAAAAAAATCGGTGAGGGTAACAAAGTTCTACATAAACATGTATAGATAGAAGGAGTAGGCGTTCCGTCTGGTATAAGAAGGTTCGTCCTATCCATCATCTATATTTAGATGGAAAATCAGACAATACGTCTCGGTGTAGATGACTTATTTAAAGTGTCGTTTATTATCCCTAAATTTAATCAATTGAAATAATGTACATTTGAATAGGTGATAGGATTAGGCATATCATCCTTGAGGAGACGATTCACCTAATCCTCCGCTTACTCGTGACCCATCTGTATGAGGTTAACTTTCAACAATATTTAATACTCCATACCAGTTCAACATTATTTCAAAGCAATTATACATTTCAATTTTTAATTTATCTAACATAAATCCACCCCACACAATAATTTAACAAAAATCCCCTGGTTCATGCTCTTACAATGAAAAAATGCAAACATTGGGTTACTCAAAATTCACCCACGACTTAGGTTCATGAATAAACGAAGATAGCAAGTAAAAATGTAATCTTACCAGTTCAACTTCAACAAAATCAATGCCTAATAGTAGACTTTGGTTAATAATCTTTTTTTCTCTTAGTAGAGGATGATGAACAAGGTGCCAAATTAAACGGTTTTATAGTTGGGATTTATGATTAGAGGAAGTAGGTAGATAGTATTTTAGTGGGGAAACAAGCCATGAATTTGAAAGGAGGGAGAGGAAGAAATTGAAATGGAATAGGGCAATCTGATTGATCATGGGTTTCATAACCTAATATATTGGGTCGGGTCCATTTTTTTCATTAAAAGGCCCGACATAAATTCCATTAAAATGGGCTGGGGATGATAGATCAGGGGGTTCTTCTGATGAAAGAAAATCTATCTGGACCTTCCGTCTGTGTCTCATCTATCCAGTGTTGTCCCATCCAGACGGTTAGACTAGGCACTTCGTCTTGGCTTAGACGATTCGAACAGTCTTTCATCTAGATGGTTTATCCTTCCGGTAACTCAATCATACCACACACTAACACACTTGACATTCTAGTACTCAAATAATAATTCTAAAAAAAATAACGAAAACAATCAATGATTACTAAAAATAAAAAGAAAAAAAAATAATGAGGGATATAGATTTGGGTTGCCTCCTAGTAGCGCTTGATTTAACATCGCAGTACGATGGTTTTCTAAATATCCTTAGACTCTTTCCTTGTTGGGGATATGAACAGTATCACTGGGTAGCATTCCCATCTTTTAAAGGTTTAACGATACGGAGAGTTGCCCCATTTGAAACTCCAAGTGCTTTATCGAGGGCGAATGATAGTCAACCATCTGATCAATATTTGAAACTTCCTTATTGATTGATTGTAGGCTCTCATAATATAACTCCACCTTATTTAGAACTTTTCTTAAAATATTTTCTATTCTAGAGGTTCTCGCCTCCCTCTCTCTTTATCCCGGAAGCAGATACACTTTCCTTCTTTTCTTATTGAACACCTCTCTATTTCTCCAACCACTCGAATCTCTATCCTAATAGTCTCTTTGTCATTGAAATAGTCTTGGTTTTAATTCCTGATCTTGGGTTCCCTATTTAAACCCACCCTAGTTATGAAGGTACCTATCCTTCTCGTATAAGTCAAAATTATTCTCGATACATGGTTCTTTTTGTAGATCACAACAACTTTGACTTTCCTGTAGCCACTACCAAGTAGTTGTTTAGACATCAGATCAATCTGTTTCTTTAGGTGGGACATATCCTGGTCTTTTTCTTCCTCTATCGGCTTTTTTCAACTGACATACCATCATACTTTACACCACCAGATATTTTAGTCCCTCTGGGGTGGCATCCTTTAGTGTTTCTCATTACTATGTCCAACTCTTGGGACACCTGAGCATAAGTGCATGAGATATAGGACCTTTCATTAATTATGTCCACAACCAAGTTTGGAGGAGCATTCAGAGCATGATAAAATGTCTCCTTCAAATAGTTCTCTCTCAGCCCATGTGTGGGATATTTCTTGATATTCTTATTAAACTCTATCCAGACCTCATGTATGTGTTCATCAGGATTCTATCTGAAGTTAGTTATCTTGTCCTTCAACACCAGCATTTTAGAAAGAGGAAAGAACCTTTCTACAAAAGACTCTTTCAGCTCCCTCCCCCCCCCCCCCCAAAAAAAAATTCTATGGAATCAGGAGGTAGATCATCAAGCCACATCATAGCTTCTCCACTCAGTAATAGTGGAAAAATCCTCAATCTGATAGCATTCTATCTTACTCTAAGAAAGTTATAAGACTTGCAGATGCTTATGAAATTCTTCAAGTCTAGATTTGGGTCCTTACCAGCAACTCCTCGGAACATACCCTTCATTGTCAGTTGTTGTATTATTATGCTGGTGATGTTGAATTTTCTTCCTAGTGCTAACAAGTAGAATGATTTTCCAGTAGCACCAGGCCCGTCAATATACACCTCTTTATGCCTCACAGGTTTTGGTCTACGGGGTGCATCTGGATGATTTACTCCTTGTTGTGCATCAACAGGGTACTGTTCAAGGTCAGGTAGAGCTGCATTATCCGGCCTATTCATTCTTGAGAATGTTCTTGATATTTTTAGATCAAATGGAAATAGAGGTACTCCCAAACTCCGAGTACATGACATGCACTACCATCTCCCTACAACATACAAAACCAACACAAAAACGTGAAAACTAGAAGTAAAACTAATTGAAAGTCACTATACTTGACTTCACCAATAGCCTTATTCCTAGGCAACCGCGACAAAAATTAATAACGCTTAAATTAGACCTCCCACTGAAGTATAAGAAGCCTTTGGTCAAATATAGAACCCAACTAGGTTGGGGTCGATCCCAAAGGGAATATGGTATCAGATGTACGCCCAGTAGAAGTAGCTAATCATTTAGTGTTTCTTTATAGTAATAAACAAAGAGTAAAAAGAAGGGGTTTTATAATGAAAGTATTTGTTGCTATTGCTTGTGATTATCGAATAGTTCAACTGTTTTGTTAATCTAGGTTTATGTTCACCAGGGTTCAACAAAACCTTTAGATTGTAATCTTGTACAGTAGTGCAATCTTTCTTTTATGTAGAGTTACGTATAATGCCAATACTATTTATCTAAGTGTTTTTCAACCTCTAATCCTAGATGAATCTCTTTTACTGGGTTAAGGCTGTAAAGGACTATGTTATCATTATCGTGGTAACTCAAGACGATTTCTCTTTCTACAGCAGCAACTATTAAACGAGGGTTAACGCATCGAATTTCTTAACTTAATCTCAACTACCAGTTTTAACCACAGGGTTAGTGCTAGTTAAACCTATGCGTGTTCTAGTGTTTGAAACCATTAAAATTCATTGATTACATAGAGATAGCGTTCATCCATTGGAGTAGATAAAACAACCATCTTTAAACTATAACCCTAATAAAGTTTCACCTATGGATCTCACAACCCTAGAGTTGGGGATTTATCCACTTATTGATAATAACATACAACAGTACAATAATAAATTAGTGAATATCATACCACAGAAATAAGCTTCGAATTAATTGTAGAATAATGATCAATGAACTCTACACCTGTGTTCTTGAGATGACATACATATCAAAATTCTAAAGTCAAAAATTGTAAGTCTCTAGTAAAAAACTTCATTCAAACTACCTAATTCTGGTATTTATAGAGTATGGTTGTAAGTGAAATATTAAAAAATTAAATTAGGTCTTCGCTCAGCTTTGGAAGAAACCCTGGACGAATCTTATGGTGACAGATGGACCATCTGGTCTTTCATTTGTCACCCCCACTATACAGTGGACTCAAGTTAGGCGAAAGGTATTGGACGAACGATCTTCCAATAGACGAACAGTCTCTTTGAGTCATTTGGTCTTTGGTCCTATCCAGTGTTATATCTATTGGGTGATGGACTTCGGATGACCCTTCTGTTAGTGGCCTACTTATCCAATGCCTTTCTTTATGGGCGATGAGCTTGGATGAGCTTTCTGGCGATAGCCGAAACCTCCAAGAATCCTGTAAAACTTTCCCTTTTCTATAAAATTTCTCCAAACTTCCTCATATTGCCTTAACCTGCAAATACTCATAAAATGCATTAAAACACACAGTGATTGCTTAAGAAAATGATTTATTACCTACATTTTAAGTGCAATATGTGAAGTAATACACTGTCACATCAGACCACAACTCCCGATACTCCATTCATCTGGTTGCTACCAAGATATACAATGATTTGAAGGAAGTGTAATAGTGGGAAGGGATGAAAGGAAACATAACTGAATTTATGGATAGGTGTCAGAATTGTCAACAAGTTATAGCCAAACACAATAGTCCAACAGGTGAGATGTAGAGGTTTGAAATTTTATCCTAGAAGTGGAAAGTCATAAATATAGATCTCGTTACTAGTTTTCCAAGGACTAATAGATAGCATGACTCTATTTCGGTAATTTTGGAAAGGTTGACCAAGTCATCCCATTTTCTACCTGTTCATAATGGTTTCTCAGTAGAGGATTATGACAGATTATATCTGCAGGAGATTGTCTGCTTGCATGGTGTAACGTTGTTTATTATTTCAGATAGGGGTACTCAATTCACTTCAAATTTTTGGAAGTCTTTCAGAAGAGGTTTAGGGTCTTAGGTTCACCTCAGTACTTCTTGTCACGTACAGATAGATGGTCAGGCTAAAGAGGACATCCATACTCTGCATGATATGCTGAGAGCTCACACGCTTGATTTTAAAGGTATTAGGGATGACCACTTGCCATTGATAGAGTCCACTTACAACAACAACTATCATGCTAGTATCTAAATGGATTCGTTTAAGGACTTATATGGGAGGAGGTGTAGATCTCCCATTCGCTGGTTTAAATTTTGTGACACATTTCTATTAGGTCCAGAAATAGTGATTGAGTCTACTGAAAAGGTTCAACTCATTCGGAAAAGATTGAAAACTACGTAGGGTAGGAAAAAGTCTTATGCTAAGGTAAGGAAGAGGGATTTGAAGTGTAATGCTGGTGATTGGTTATTCTTGTGGATGTCTCATATGAATAGAGTCATGAGGTTTGGTAATAAGGGAAAGATTAATCAATATGCACTATTAAGGAAGGATCTAGCAAGCATTTCCTCGACATGGAGATGTGAAATAATGGATTCCCCTGCTGTGAGCTTTGCTGGAATATCCAACTTGTAAGCAACATTACTAACCCTGTTTAAAATCTGATAAGTCCAGATCCTAGATAGGCAAGTTTGTAAGATTAGAAATAAAGAAATAACATAAGTTAAGGTTTTATGGCGCAGTCAGTTAGTTGAGGCAGCCACTTGGGAAGCTAATGGCGGACATGATGAAGAATCTTACCCACACTTGTTTCCTTTTAATTCCACTTTAGTATGAGGTAATAGCCTCTCATTCAATCTTTTCCACCATATGTCTGTTTCATGTACCAATAGCATGTAGTCTATGTCATTGCATGAGTCCCTATGTGAGTAGCTGTGCATTTACTGATGTATCTATGGTAGTTGGAGTATATAAGGATTGTATGACTATGAGTCAACTAATTTAAGGATAGAGTCATTGTTTTGTAGATCATTATGTTGATTTAAATCAGTTTTCGAGTCATTATGGTTGTTTGTTAGTGTTTTCACCTTTCATCTAGGTGAAATTTTCATTCAAGGACGAAAGAATCCAAGGGGGAGGTATTGTAAAATCTTGAAAATTCCTCTTATGTATTCCTTAAGATAAATAAAGCTAGCATGTACATTTTCACAAAAAACTAGACACTGCCAGCTTCTGACGACTAGTTCTACGGATCATAGAAGGTTTTTTTGGATCTTGATCCCATTCGTAATAATGATCCTCCTTTTCTCAAAAATTTCTAAAATTTTCCTAAGTTTGGAATGATCCTACCGATTATAAACTAGGATCTCAGACCGTAGAAGGACTCATCAAGCCTATCAAGTATAATCAACATAAGGAAGGATTTATGGACCACTTTACGGTCCATTAACTCAGGTGACCCGTTAAAGTCTGCCAATTCACTTTTAGTTTCATTTTTCCTATGAACTTTTTGGTCATTCTCCACTATTTAATGAATTGTACCATGACATTTTAGGCTCAAAATTTTATATTATAAAAACCTAAACTTTATTATTCCTTTCACTTTTTACAAACTTTCAGACAAGAAATAAAACATTGATCTCTCTTCTCTAAAGAATGGGGTTAGGGTTCTTGGAAAAGGTTTTAAGGTTCAAGTTACTTCTCAATTTCAAGTAGTAAGGCCTTCAATTTCAAGTGTGCGAGGTTTATGAACAAGGGTTTTTCCCCACCCTTGTGTCCCAACCCTAGTTTCTTTCATAATTGACCTTGCTAGGATCATGTAATTTCTTTGGTCTATGTTCAACCGTTGTCACTGACTTATTTCTACATGTTCTAGCATTATTTTACAATGATTCCCGCTTACATTAAAGTGTCATCAAGATTTTGATAAATTGTGCATTCTACTTGTTTAACTTGAAAGTTATCCTATAATGATCCATAAATAAGATTTTAGGCAGAATTATGTGATTTGATATGTCAAGTAAGTGTTTTTCTAAATTTAAACCCATTCATGATTTTAATAAAATAGGAAATTTCATGAAGTTGCCCAAAGAGGCTAAGACATGTTGCTTGGTCATTTTTTTAACCTAAACTGCTTTAAACTGGTTAAGCTAGGGCAATGATAGGTTTTTGGAGTAGTATTAGCATCGAATGAATTTGGTTGAAATACCCAGTCCCACAATTATGTTGCCAACCATAGAATGATATGTTATGGGCCAATTAGAACTTACTTGAAAATACTAGATGGATCCACTAGGTTATTGACAAGTATTGTATCTATGGCAGGTTATAGAGCACTCATCAGTCAGGATGTAAACTGAATTTCGTACTTTCTCACATGGTATTATATGTCGGTTATAAAACCTCGCACAATGTCATGAGCTAACACCTGAAAGTTGTATTTTTTTTAAAGAATGAGTTTTCTTCTTAGTTCAATTGAACAACCCAATATTTAATTATTGAAATTTGGTAAGGTCACAGTTACTTGATCATGCATTGCATAACTTATTCATATGACTTGTTTGTTTACTTTTAGCATGTTGATTACTATCTATTCTTTTTACCTTCTTGCTTACTCAGTATATTCAAATGTATTGATTACATATTTTCATGCACTGCATGTATTTCATACATGTAGGTTCAACCAGTCATCCTCACGCTTGCGGTTGACCGAATCTACTACTTTTAGATGCTTAGAGAATGATGAGTTCCTATGGATCGGGGACTATTTTATTTCATTGGATTATTAGCTTCATTAGAACTTGGTAGTAGACTATTGACTATTTATTTTTCATTCTAAGGTTAACTAGGGACTTGTCCTAGTAACCGAGTACTTCATGAGTCTAGAGGCTTTTCTGACATGATATTATGATGTTGAATTGGGAGTTTATATTTATTTCAGTAGCATTTTATTTTATTCTTTGGAGGTATCGACGACAGTTATATATATATTTTTTATTACCTTTACTGAGAGTAAATATTTAGAATTGTGTGATGAGCCATCCGTCTGAGGCCACTGAGACAATTCAGTGGATAAGAATGTCTTGTGGCACCTAGGGGTTGACTACGGGGTGTTACAGAAGTAGCTATCATTATCTAATCCCGAAAGAAATTTTATACATAATAAACATTTCAAAGAAAAGCTTAGAGGAAGAGAACGAGTTTTTTTTTTTATCATTTTTGTTTAAATTTTTCCCTTTCTTTTCCACATTTGGGCTCGTTGAACTTGCTTTGGATTGTGAATATATTTCGCAATAATAAGGCCCATCGGTCATGTTTGACTATAAAAAAGGAGGAGAACGGGAAAAGTACTCTGTAAGGTATCTATAGATCACGGCCATTAGTATAGACAAGAAGTGATATATAAATAATATACTGGATCTAGAAGCAAAAAAAAGTTAAAAGGATTAATAGCAAAAATTGAGAGAACATAAATGGAATTCATAGGTGCAACAAGAGGGATGGAAGAAACTGATAGAAAAAAAAATTGAAAGACTATACCGAAATTCGGAGGAGCAACAAGAGGCATGGAAGAACTGAAGACCAATGGTTTGAAGTGGGTTGAAAATGTTTTATCGGAGGTTTCTAGATCTTTGAGCATAGTCTTAGTTTAAAATAATATTTTTTGCTCTTTTGAGTAAAATATCTAAATTGCATCATGTTAGTTTAAACATTACGATGATTCCCTTGGTCGTTCTATTGTTCACTGTTCTATGTAGTAGTAATAGTAATATTTAGTTGTTTTACTCAGTATTTTAGTTAATACTTTCTTTTAATTTTATTTTCTTTGTTCTTTTATTTTTAATCTCTCTCCTCCATCAATTTTCACCATGCTCACTACCGGTCAATTGCTCGTCGCGCCGTTCAATTGTTTCTCATCACTAGCCTTGCTTCGACAACAATTATCATTTCCACTGTTACGTCACCAACTCCACTATATCTATTACCAAAGTATTATCAAACTACCACCATATTAAAATAAAAAAATCAAAACCACCACCAAATTAAAATCTGAAAACTAAAATTCATCTTCAATCACCATTTCCTTTTCAATGACTTACCCTATTACCAAACCCCATAAAAGGAATCAAAAGAAAAAAATGGAATAATAACGAATTTAAGGATTTTTTTTTTTTTTGAAGATACGGAGGAAAAAATGATAGAATAATGTTGACTTACAAAAAAATCTTAAAGAAACATAAGAAAAAAGAAAACATAAGGAAAAATGAGAAGCAAGAAACTAGAGTGATAGAGATCTGGTGAGAAATTGTGTTTTTTTTGGTAAAGCAATGAGAAAAAAAGAAAACATTGAAAAAGAAAAATAAAATAAAAGGGTATTTTTAATGAATAAATTTAAAAAATAATTTTTCTCATTTCAAGCGTTATTAAAGAGTGAAAACACTCCATTCTCCACATAAGCTCGCAAGAGGGACTAAGAATAATGGGATAATAGGACCACCACAAATTTTAGGTATCTACTTGTAAATCCATTCCAAGTTTTGGTGTGTGT
>JBDJHY010182463.1:0-12052 GCA_039654485.1 Withania somnifera
AAACTGAAGTAAGTGTAGTATAACTATGCCTAAAAAATACAATAGAGATCAATAAAATATAAGTCTGAAGAGAATCAGGAACAAGCCAGACACCAAGCTTACCCTGAATCTTTGATGTGAATAAGATTCGAATTAACAACTGTCTATATCACGAACGGGAACATGTACTCAAATCCGCACATATGAAAGTGTAGTATGAGTACAAGTAGGGCCAGTAGGCAGAACCCATGAAAGGCTACCTTAAATTTCTCAATGTATATTATACCCCTACTCTCCATAAACCCCCTACTCCGCGTCACATAGAAGCCTGGAGGCAAGTCCATGGGGGTGCATCACCACATACAAATCTAACATTATCATCTCCTCACATCCCAAGTCATAGAGCCCTTAAGGTCTCAAGTTTGGAATTTTGTGCCTCATATCAATAATATCATCAAGCCCAGCTCAACCAGTCAAGGCGTGTAAGCTTATACATTATCATATCTCAACGAAGTCATTTATAAATCGAGTATCACAATGTGCCCATAACAGTTAGTTCCACAAGTGTCAAAAGCTGTACTCGCTACCATACGATGATGGACTCAACTCCCAGCACTGTACTCACTACCGATTCTAGGTCGGACTCAAGTACCAGCATTAGTTAGTCAAGTGATAATTCTTAGTGCCAGGGTGTAAAGCCTGGGCTAAAAATAAGTAGAAATAGTGTTATCGGGTGCTCGATACCATGTCAAGTCTAAATCAATTAAAAAAGGCCAATTACCCATATTATCATCAAGTAGTCCACTTTCTCAGCTCATACCTTTATTCATCATCATTATCAAAATATATCTTTAGCCTCTGTGGCTTAAAATTAAATGGTAATACCAACCCAACCCTAATGCACTCTCATCGGAGCCATAGGCCCTTCCTCTCATGTCATGAATGCACAACAAATAAACATATAATCATGAAAGATCCACATCCTACGCCCTGCACAGGTACATCTAATCAAATGCTAAGTCGCAGGCCCCATATCGCTCGGGTTCCAAGATATCAATATCAACATAAAATGGGTGAGAGAACGGTACAGGGTTACTATAAAACCTAGCTACCCAACCCACGAATGCTATTTAGTACAGTTATTAAAGCTATAAGCTCAAAGATAGCTCCATGGAGCCTATCTGTCGTCCAACGACAAAGCGCTATAATCTCACAAATATTGCTCTAACTAATATCAAATGATCTCTGAATGATCTGAAACTTGCATCAATGAATTCTATATGTTAATACGAGTCCAATGGTGTATTTTATGCTAAGTTCTGGACTGGGCCAAAAATGGGCTTATGGGGCCCGTTCGCCGAAAATGAAAGTGAATTTCACTACGGGGTTCCCAACATTACTAGAAACTCGTACTCTAAAATTGAGCACAATTCGAGTGCGGGAAGGGCTTCAAAACAGCCTGGGAAGATTTTATCCTAATAGGGTCAAAGATTCAATCTTTATGGATTTAACGTTGGAATTTTAGCGTATAATTGATATTAGGAACAATGTATACTCAACTAATGAAGAATTACACGAAAATATATAGATTAGGAAATGATTTTATCAATTCTAAGGCTTAGAGCCATTAATGGTGGAAATAAAGAAATTCAAGAGTAGAAAGGGAAGAAAACTTGCCCAAAAACATGGAAGAATCAAAGAACAATGATTCCAAATTTTTATCGCCCTTGAAATTCTATTTGGGAGGAAGTTTCCGCTCCAAAAACTGATTGGGATGGAGTATTATTGCTGAAATAAGAAGTTGTGGTCGTTCAATACATTATATACTACCATCTTATTGGATGGGCCAGGGCCCAAGAAAGTCCATGGGCCACTTCTGAAATTTCTAAAAAAAAAATTATGTATGAAGTAGGAGGTCAGCCCCAAGATGAGCTGAGCTCATGCCGAGCTGATCTCAACAAGGTGAGTTGATGAAGTGAGCTCATGCCGTGCTGAGCTCATGCCGAGCTGATCTCAACAAGGTGAGTTGACGAAGTGAGCTCATACCGAGTTGAGCTCGATGAGGTGAGCTAACAAGGTGAGCTCATGCTGAGATGAGCTCTTCGAGCTGAGCTGATGCCGATCTGAGCTAGCTGAGCTCGAGATCATTTGCAAGCTTTTGTTGTAGATTTTCCTACTAGGGTTTCGGTATTGAAACAGATTCCAAATTTGACAAACCAATTATGCATTTTGAGTGAAAAAGACATTTTGGACTCAACAAAATTGACAAAATTGACATCACAGTTCATTTTAGCATCGTTGAAATAAACCACGACACACTTGTTGATTAGGCTCTTAAAAAAACTTTGTCCATTAGTATCATAAAGATGCTTGGTGCATTGGTTAGGATGAAGGGCATAACTATCCATTCATACAACCCGAACTTTCTTTTAAGTTCCGTCTTTCACTCATCTCCCTGTCTCATGCGAATCTGATGATAGCTACTTTGGAGATCAATTTTTGAGAAGATATTTGACCCCTAAAGTTCATCTATCATGTCATATAACTGGAGTATGGAGTTCTGATATTTGATATTGATTTTACTAACTACCTAAGAATCCATACACATTATCCAAGTACCATCCTTCTTAGGAACAAGAATTACCGAAATAACACAAGGACTTGTCTTTGTTTGACTAAACCCTTTTCTAAAAGTTACTCCATTTGTTTTTAGAGATCTTTAGTCTCAGTTTTATTACTTCTATATACAGGCTGATTCATAATTTTAGATTCTGAAATGAAGTCAATTTGATGCTCAATTCCTCTTATTGGAGGCAATCCATTTGGCATCTCCTCGGGAAATAAAATTGCATATTCCTGCAAAAAAGAATAGATGATACTAGGAAAATTGCTATTATATTGGTTAGCATGTAATAACAAACTATTGTTGACATGGTACACTATGCCTCATCCCTCACCAACTCACTTTAATCACTTATTAGGCTTATTTAACGTACATACCTTAGTAGTTGTAGCAGTTTCTTGTTGTTTTTCCTCCCCACTTTCTTCACTTTCCTTTTCCTAAGTTCTTTCATCACTAAATAATCCTCACTTGATAAGGAGTTAAAGGAAAAAACACATGTTTTCTACCCTCAAAAGTGAAGGAGTATTTATTAGTTCTCCATTGGTGAGTAACATCTTTATCAAACTGCCAAGGCCCTCCAAGTAATAAATAATAAGCTAACATTGGCACTATATCAAATACAAGTTCATCCTTATACTTATCAATGCTAAATTTAATACTTACTTGTTTTAATACCTTTATCTCACCACTATCATTAAGCCATTGTAGTTTGTAAGGACTAGGATGCTTAAGTTTAGGTAGTTGCAAGTGTTCAACTAAATATTGACTTACTACATTAGTGAAGCTCCCACTATCTATTATTAATGAACATATCTCCTTTTAAATCTTGCACCTAGTATGAAATACTTTCCACCTTTGATCTAATTCTCCTTAGTTACAGCCCCATTAAACACCTAACTACACATAACAAGTTCTTTCTCTCAGATAAAGACTCATGTTCTTTAATACTTAAAAGATCTTGACTTCTCATTAGTAATCGACAAGTAGGACTTTCTATCTCCCTATTCTCCTCATTACCCAAGCTTTCTTCTTCCTCATCTCCCTCACTTCCCTCCTCACTATATTCATCTTTATTTTCAGTTAGATACCCCTCTCGATAAGCCATAATTATCCTCCAAATGGGACACTTACTGTTATGTGCTCTTGACCTTGACACCTAAAACATTGAATAGTAGAGATTCTAGGAGTATGAATTTTAGAAAATGTACTTGGCTGCGACTTGATTTTAATTTTTGGTTTGGAGTCCCTTTTGTTATCTCCTCGGCCAATTACCCCTTTTGCTTCAGTTTTTGTTTTGTTTTGATTCGAGGAAGATTTCCACCTTTCTCTGCCCTTATTCTAAGAAGTATTAGTGTTTTTTCATTTGAAAGTCCTTTATTCCTTCAGATCTTCCTCAACTTTATTGGCATCATGAAAAGCTTCATGTAGAGTGTCATACTGTTTAAGTCTCATAGGCTTTGATATGTCACTTTACAACCCATGAGTAAAATGGATTATGGTGTGTTGCATTGGCTCCTCCAACTTACCTTTTTGAACTCATCATAATACTCTTAAATGCTTTTAGAACCTTGACAAAGTGCATACACCCTTTAAGCATGTATCCATGATAATTAAGTGGTATATGCCTTGCTTCTATGAGCTCAATCAATTTTTTCCATGTAGGTAACATGTAATTGTGTCGAGAAACCCGTAATTATTTTTGTGATTCCCACCAAGTATATACATCCCTCTCAAGTTGAGTAATAACATACTTGGTGTTCATTGCTTCAAATACATTGTGTGTAAGGAAAATCCTCTCTATTTGGAACTTCCAAGTAAAAAAACCAGATCACTACCCCTCTTAAAAGTGGGAAATGTAAGCTTTATTGTATTGATTCCCCTCTCCGTACCTCCTCTCTCCAAGTGTACTTCCTCCTTCTACCATTTGTCTCCCCAAGCTCCCTATCTCTTCTTCCCAAATTTCCTTCTCCTTTACCCCCTAGACTATGATTCTTCCATGGATATCTACCCTTTCACTTCCCCCTATTTCTCTATATTCATTATGATCATTATAGAGGTTATCTCGCAAAAATGCACCATAACCATACCCTCCACTTGGATAGTCATATGTGGGGTTACTATAGCTAGCATTGGGTTGGTATGTATTTAGGGTTTTTTGTAGTGGGTTGGCCGTTTCTAGGTTAGGTAGATGTGGTATATGCAATGGTGCATGCAAATTTATTTATGGTGGAGCTTGTGGTAGCTTTTGAGTTTGGTTATGAGGATGTGGGTTTTTCTCTCTTATGGGTTGAGAAGGATTTGATTGGAACTAGGTGGGTATTTGAAGTGGAGCTTTACCTTCTTGTCTATTCAGCTCCCTTAATTGACCCGGTGTGATAATGGGAGACGTTTTGGTGTTCTTACCTTGATCCACATTATGAATCGTGTGAGAGGACTCTCCTCCACTTCTATTACCTTCCCTCGTCCCCTCTTTAATACTCCCAACTCTCCCTCGCAAATCAACCATCCCTACCTTCAATTGGGCTATGTTCTCATTGATTTGTTATAATTGTGGGATAAGGAAATCCATTGCAGAGCCGAAACTCTCCCCTTCCTGAATGGTTTCTAAGGACTGCATCATGGTTGACAGCAAAACAAACCAAAAAGTTAGTATAAATATGCCTCACATTCACTCTTATGTGGCTCTCACCTCACCCCTAAGGCTTCTTCCAAAAGTTGTTTCCAAACCCACTTCAATTAATTCAACTCAAGGTCTTTGAGTTTGAGGTAGAATGGATTTTTGTGAATTCGAACAACTGGACAATTAAAAGAGCAAATAGACTTGAGCCAAGAATTAACAATGAATATGTAAAGAAAATAAAAGCAGAAAATAAAAGCATGAAAGAAAATGAAGACTAAAACTAGCTAGCAACTAAGTAGATCAATTACTAGTTGAGAACTAGTTGTTATAAATAATGAGAATAAAATTAGACTAAATAGTTGAAACAAACAAATAGAAAGTGATTGGTACTAAAGAAGAGAAATAACAAGTGTTAAAGATTGTTCAAAAAGGTTTAAATTGACAAAAAAATGAGTAAGAATGGGTTAAGCTTGGCCGACCCCCTACTTGTTCTAGAAGATCTAAAATTTGATGAAATTTGAGTATAAGAAAGGAGCAATTTCGGCCACCTTATTTTTTCTTCTAGAAGTTGACCAAATTCTTAGTGACTTGGGGACAAAGTAGTAGATGTTCTAGAAGTTGACCAACTTGTAGTGACTTGGGGACAAAGTAGTAGATGATCTAGAAGGGTAAAAGTTGACCGAATTTGAGTAACTTGGAGATGAACTAATAGGTATTCCGTGACCCCCTTGTTCTAGAAGAATTGACCAAAAATCAGGAATGACTTTGTGACCAAGTAAACCAAATTGAGTAGAATTAGATCTACGATTTTTTGGACGTTTTTCACCCTATAAATATAGCCACTTTTAATACATTTTTATTCACTTACTACCATCTCTTAGATCAAACAACATCTTTTATCATCTTCTTCTTCAACAATGTTTGAATTTCTTTAAGAACACCAAGAATATTCAAACTAGCCCAAATTTAAACCTCAAAATTATTTTTTATTTATTTATGAACCAAGGATTGTAATTCGACAGAATGAATTACTAGTCAAAGCTCTGATACCAAATGATGAGATTCGGGTTACGAATCACAATATAAGATTAAGGGAGGAAGAAACAAAATAAAAGATAGAAGGAAACTTAAATGATTCCAGTTTATGGAAAACAAGGGACTTTATACCATCACCTCTCAATTGAACCAAGAAAAATGAAAAATAAATTAATAAAATAATCAAAGATAAACATGAATCCTCAAACAAAGTACCTTCGATTAAATTGAAATAATAAGTTAAAGTAGCAACTAAACAAATCCACCTCTAATCACTCAATTAGGTAATAAACTATGAACTAAATTAGCTAAACTATAATCAGCCAATGGCACTCTGTTTTTATCAATTTTGTCTAAGTAAAATTGAAAGAAAATCCTCCTATTTGTAGAGTACATAAACACTCCAATCTAGTCCCTAAAGTAGTTGAATTTGGACACATTTTCCTTCATCTCATTTGAGTAGAATTGGAATAAGTCAAAAAGCTTCTAGGTTGTCTTCTTGAAGATTCTTTGGCCTCCCCATATCTCCTTAATTGAATCAATTTTGTTCTCCTTAATTGAATTGGATTAGTTCAACCCCCCTTGGGCTTGAATCTTCCATTGGACCAATGTTTGGGCTGATTTTAGCTTCCAATTAGGTTGCTGGTTGGCTGCCTATTTTCCAGTCCTTCTTGGGCTTCAGTAATGGGTATTTTTCAAGTATAAATATTGTACATTGTCCCTTGGGGTTTGTGTAATGTACCCCATACATTCCAGTTCTTCATCATAGTTTGAAAAGCCTTCAGTTCCTTAGCTTGACTTCTTGTGAAGGGTCTTGACGCTTGAGTGTCTTCTATGCTCGTATAATCATGCTCACCGATTTATATGTAGATTTCAAATCTTCCAAAAGAGTCATACATTTTGTCCCACAATAACTAGATACAACCGGGAGATTTGCATTTTACCTTGTAGAACTTTTTTTATGTCTTGACTGAAAAAATTGAATAGACTCTTAACGGAAGTATGTTTCAATAACAACTTCAATGTTTTCTTGTATTGGAAGGTTTGGTTTAGGAAAAAATCGGTCCCATTCGAAAATGAGTGGTTGGCTTATGACTCTTCAATATTTGGGTTAGTCCCAACAACCTCTTCTTCAAAGTCCATTGCATGATCATCCATGTCCTCGTATTCTATTGGAATAAAACTGACCAGTGTGTTTTCAAGTGGTGGTGGTAGAGGGGATAATATCAAGGCATCATCCTCAGCCCTATTAAAAAAGTTCACTCTCAAAAGAGGCGGAGAATCATCCGGAGCAACCTCAAACATGTACAGTCCCACTTGCCTATCATTCTTGGTGAAGGATGGATGTACTTTTTACCTATCTTTCATCATATAACTTATTGTCAAGTCGCTTTGACCGCAACTCAATTCCCCGCTCTTCAATATGCTATTGACCATGTCTTCTTATGACCCCATTGTAATTTAATACGATGGAACGTGTATTCTTATTAAAGCTTTTCCAGTTCCAGCGAGTGAGAGTCTCCTCCCACTCAGCTAAGAATTCACAACCAGCAACAACAATTTTGGCAATATTTATTATAGACCGAGTAAATTGTGCCTAGACTTTAGCTATGGTCGAGCCTAGACTCTATAAGTCGATGAATGGCATGATCTCCGTACACTACCTACCAGAATGGAAATAATTTCTGTATCAGTAGCCACCTACCTAATGAAACATATTCCTGACTTAAAATGACACCTAGAGTGTTGAAATATGTCTAATGAAGCAATAATTGCTTTCGCAAGTGTGCGATTGATTTCAAAACTTATGGGCAACAATGGAGGAGAACAAAATAAAAATAGATTATAGTTTCTGTAAGCTTCGGGAGGATGATAATGGTGAATTGATTTTTTGATGGATTACTGTCGAAAAAGCCAGAAAATAGCCTGAAGTGGTTAAAAATAGAGGGAAAAAAGAAGCTTTTATAAGCTTGTTGTCACGACCCGATTTTTTTGATCATGATGGCACCTACTATACCACCAGTAGGAGAACCAAACCCCGTAGTCCGAAGCCAAAGTGGAGGACTACTACATTAAATGAAGAAGTATATCAAAAGTCAAGATAAAATAATAATTTGTGGAAGTCTTAAAGAATAACATAAACTGCCCAAAATCCAGTATCTATGTCAAACGAACCACTAAGTACATAATGATAAAACTAAAGTAAATGTAGTACCAAGATATCTCTGAAATACAATGGAGATCAACAAAACAAAAGTCCAAAGAGAAGCAGGGACAAGCTGGATGCGAAGCTCACAATGAATCTCTGATTTGAATAAGATATGAACAAACAATCACGAATGAAAAACTGTACTCGGATCTGCACATGTGCAAGTGTAGTATGAGTACAAGCTGCCGAAGCAACCTATAACCAGTAGACTTCGAGGGCCCACTAAGAACACAATAATAATAAAAGCAGTAAATAACATAGTATAAGTAAAAGGGTCACATAACCAAATAGTATAATACAAGAAAGCTAGCAACTCAAATACGAAACAAGTGTCACATAGACTGATAGCGCTAGCTATTCATATAACAGGATCGCAGGAAATAGAAGAGAACGTACCCGACATCTTTGCAATAACATATGTGAAATATAATCAACAAATGAGAATAAAAAAGATAGGAGTAGAACATGGTCGGTATACCGATAACCTTAAGTGAAAGGATAATTGACCGAATAAAAGTATAAGTCACTAATCCCACACAACATGAAACAACAAGTAACTGATAGGGACAACTAAACAGTAATACGAATATAAAGTAAAATAATTAGACGCTGACAAGTCCCCCAGAAAGAAGTACAATGTACACGAAAAGAAACACGCTCACCACAGGCCTTACATCTCAGCCAGGATACACTGAAGAAAACAAGTGCGGAAAGTAAGTACAATACATGAAGTAACCATCCTATGTACGCATCTCCTCCGATACCCTTAGGTCCAGAAGGCGAAGGCTACCCTAAGGTTTCCCAGCATATGTTATCCCCCATACTCCATATACCCCCTCCTACGCATCGCGTGGAAGCCCGAAGGCAGGTCCATGGGGGTACATCACCACGTATAAATCTAACGTCATTATATCCTTACATCCCAAATCACAAAGCCTCAAGGGTCTCAATAGTCTGGCATCTAGTACCCATATCAAATAATCTGGCATACCGTGTTGAGTATCAATCGTGTCGTCAAGCCTAGCTCAATAAATCAAGGCGTACAAGCCTGTATATCATCATATCCCAAAAAATCATCAATAAATCGGGTATCACCATGTATCCATAACTAGTAATGCCACAAGTATCACAAGTTGTACTCACTGTCGTACGACGACAGACTCAGATCCCTGCGCTGTACTTACTGTCGATTCTGGGTCAGACTCAAGTGCCAGCATTAATTAGTCAAATGATATTTTCTCGGTGCCAGGATGTAAAGCCTGGGCTAAAATAAGTAAAAATTGTGTTACAGGGTTCTCGACTCCATGTCGAATCTAAATTGGTAAAAAGCCAATTACTTATATTATCATTAAGTATTTCGGTTCTCAACTCATATTGTTATTCATCATCATTAACCAAATATTTTTTTAGCCTTTGCTGCTCGAAAATCAAGTGGTGATACCATCCCAGCCCCAATGCACTCTCATTAGAGCCATAGGCCCAACCTCTCGTGCCATGAATGCACAAAAAATTAGTCACATGTATATATATCACATATAATCATGAAATATCCTCCTCCTATGCCCTGCACAGGTATCTCTAATCAAATGCTAAGTCTCGGGCCCCATATCACTCGGGTGCCAAAATATCAATATCAATATGAATAGATGAAAGAATGGTACAGGGTACTATACAACCTAACTACCCAACCCAAGGATGCTATTTAGTACAATTATTAAAGCTATAAGCCCTAAGATAGCTCCATGGAGCCTACCTATTTTCCGACGATAAAGCGTTGTAACATCACGAATCTTACTCTGAATGTCATCAAATGGTCTCTGAATGATCTGAAACTTTCACCAATGTATTCTATATGTTAATACAAATAAAGGTGTATTTTATATTATGTTCGGAACTAGGCCTAAAATCTGAACTAAAACAGGCTAGGGGGCCCGGTTGCCAAAAATGAAAATAAATTTTACTACGGTGTTTCCAATATCATTAGGAACTCGTGCTCCAAAATCAAGCACGATTCGAGTGCGGTAAGGGCTTCAAAACAACCTGAACCCTAAAGTGGTTAAGTCTTATGAATGAAAAAAGACTAACTTTATTGATAATATTGAAAAAATAATTCAACACTTAAGACATTTGTTCAATAATCCTATTTAATGCATCAACATTGATACTAGGATTTAATGGGTCGCACTGGTCAAAATCAATAAATTCTTATCTATGACTTGCTTTTGCTGAAGGATGGACTAACAATATTTCTTTTATTCCTTCTTCTTCTCGATCTGGAACTACTTCTTTATTTCTTCATTTGGTTCGGATCCAGTATCTGAGGCATACTAGAGCATTAGTGGAATTTCTTTCTAATGAATGTTGATGATCTCTAATTGTTATCATCCCTAGATGAATGCCTCTCCAATGTAATTGTTGACACTACAATATTCATGATGTCCACGGCTAGTGCTGATAAAACTGAAAATACTTGCTTTGTCTGCCACCATTCCAGCTGGTTAATGTTTTTGCTAATTTCCTCAGGAGCCTACAATAAATAAATAATTAGTTCTTCCCAACTCCTCTCCGTGAGGTAGCCGATATTCTACTAAAATATCTGGTGTTAGTAAAATTAGGCAAGGGCAAGCATGTGCCGGCCTTTTGAAGATAACGATGATGATGATTCTACAAGATTAGAAGGCTAACCAAATGGATTAGTAAGATTTTTTGGTGTGGCATTATCAACTATAATGGTATAGTGGTCATATAAATATTTCAAGTGCTAATTCGCATCAGCAATAACCTTAAAAACACTAGGTTCTTCGTCATGTTTAATTTCTAAACTTGTATAAATTATTGTACAAATTTCAGGTCACTAGTACTTCTTTTAAAGAAGAATTTAATATAGTACCAATTAAATAAATCGGGGGAATTAAGATAAAATATTTTAAAAATTTTCAAACATTGCGTCAATAACATCTTTGTAATTCTATTTAGTCTTATATTCGAAAAGAAATAGAAATATTTTTTCTACATAAGGTAAGAACAAACGTTGGGATAATATTGAGATGAAAATACATTAGTAGCATTGTAAATATTTTCTAAAAATACCTATACTTCTCTAATTAGGTCCCAATCTGAATTTTATAACATATGCTTAGGTGATCGGCAAAATTGGTTAAAAGTAGCACTAATGGGCTTCCAATATCATTAGCAAAATCATATAAATAAATAAGTTGAGTTTCACCCAGTTTCTATTTATTTTGTCCGTAATCGAGGTTTCAGATTAACAATTTTTGGATTTAATCTACCTTAATTCAATCCACCTTCTTTAACACCAGTTACTTTACCCATTCTACTTTATGTTTAGCTCTACAATGTGTCGTCAAGGTACTCGTCCCCCTGCATTATCCGCCCCGCTCTTATATAAAAATATTTTCTCATAGATAACACATCTAACAGTTTCAATTCCTGTTATATCTTCAAAAAATGTGAGTACTTCACTAATTTTTCTACGTTCACTAGGAGGTCTAGGAGATTTAGGAGAAAAATTAACAGATTGAGGGAATGGGGATTATTATTATTATTATTATTATTATTATTATTA
>JBDJHY010182473.1:0-12052 GCA_039654485.1 Withania somnifera
CCTCCTAAGTAGTAATTGAGTTAGGTGGCTCTATAGCAAGCCACCTCTTTCCATCCCCCAGAAAGGAAAATGGAAACATAGTGAGTCTCACATAGTCTGGTGAAACTCCTTCTGGAATATAGGTATCACTGATCTCCAGGAAGTTTTAAATATGCTGCTGTGGATCCTCATGTGAAAGACCAGTGAGCTGCCCACTTGTGTGAAAGAATTGCGCTATATTCTATTTCAGCTCAAATCTACCTCCAGGTGCGGGCATGTGTATAGCAGAGGTAGAATTTGTGGTACGTGGAATTTCCACCCCATGAACTGTCCTTGCGGCTGCCATCTCAGCAGGAACTACAATTGCTGACTACTCCAGTGGAACTAGATAAGAGAGTGCTGTATTTCTTTGTTGTTGATAAAAGAAATGTTCTGTTTCTTGCAACCGTTTCACAAATTCTCAGTTCATTTTCAGAATAGCTGTAGTCAATGCCTTCAGAAATTAAGCCTGCTAAGATCAAGTCATTAACAACGGCACAATATAAAATATCTACAAGAATCAAAACCTTGCTAATTACCAAGTCCCCAGCTATATCGCCAAAAAATTATTGCGTCCAAATGCACACGCAAGTGTACTCGATCATACAAGTAATATAAAAGCTCTTTCGAGCCAGATATCGAACCCTCAAGGACTTGAAATTAGTATAGTGAATAAATCTCGTGAGTAACTAAATATCAATGCAACTGTATGTAACAAAGCAAGAGATTTGATTTTATAACTACTCTACTTCTTAACAGTTAGAAATTAAAAAATACTTTGAAAGAAAAATCACAAGTGTAATTTAGATATGATCTCACTCCTTATGCTTTCGTTCCACTCTTCAAATTCCAAAATTAGTTCACTTTCAGAGTTCTAGATGTATTCTAATGGTGGCCAATCACTAATATAGATTCAAGCAGTAGCATAAGAACAATTAATATAAGAAGAAATAAATTTTTCTATATATAACCAAAATCATCAATTATGTATTCAGCCGCAACCCGAACAAGGTTTTTTAGCTGCAAAAACTCATAATAATCTTACCAATAGTCTTTTTCAACATAATATTACAAGAATAAAGAATAGAATGTAACCCTGTGTTTCTCTGTTGCCTTCCCCACTTGTTTCCTCCTCCAATGTACTTTCTCCTTTATCAAATTTGCCTAAAAAGAGTTACATAGTCTCCACATGGAATTACCCTTTTTCCCCAACTTAATCTTAAAGAAGATAGCTTTCCAGTGAAACTAATAGGGATCACAATATGATCCCAATCATGATAAAGTTACCAGCCAAACAACATCCCATCATGATATGCATCATGACGTGATGGCAATCATGATAGGTTACTCTTCACCTGGTGACAACTTGTTTCTCATTATATTCTTTCCCACACGATCTCCATTTATTCCATCTTCCATTTACTCATGATTTTCATCCATGTAATATCCCCTGAAATAGCTACTCATGTGGTTTAGTGAAAGTAGCCAATAACAATCAATAAGACACTCCAAAACATTTAGTTGCTCTCAAAACTAAGATAAAATGTGGGACTTTAATGGAATTAAGACATATAAATATGACTACTATCACATATAAAATGGCTTTATTTCACTTCTGATGAAGCCACAATGAATGAGATGATCATCAATCTTACTGTACCAGGATCGAGAAGGCTTATTTAATCCATAAAAAGCCTCTTAGATTATGTAGAATTATCTTCCATTCCTATAACTTGAAATGATTCTAGTTGGTTTATATAAATCTCCTCTGCGACTGTCCATTCAAGAACACTGATTTTACCCCCAAATGACACAACTTCCAATTTGATTGAGCTTCCAAAGCAAATAGAAGTCGTATTGTATCATGTCTTGCAACAGGTGCAAATGTATCTCCATAATCTAAACATGGAACTTGCGTATAATCTTTCACAACAATCCTTGCTTTGTATTTGTAAACCGAACCATCTAGATTAAGTTTGGTTTGATAAACCCATTTCACTCTAATTATATTTCTGTCTTTGGATTTATCAACCGGCTTCCACGAGTAATTCTTCTCTATCATACCAATCTCCTCCTTCATAGCTTCAATCCAAACTTTACGTCTTGAAGCTTCATGATGGGTATTGGGTTCTGAGATTTCCATATTACATTTTTAATATATCTAAAAAAAAGACCTTGTCTTTAGAATTGGTGAATCAAGTGAGGATTACCCATATGATTTTTCATCTATTTCCATATTTTTCAGAGCCTAATGATTGTGTTGCATGCAACTGGTGCATTTCCTAAAAACTATATTTTCTTTCTCAACTTGCTCGTTGTCCCAATTTCAATAAAAATATTCCATAACTACATCTCTTCTTAAGAAATACTTTGGGGTTGCAAGTTGAAAACTTTATAACCCTTGGCCTACAATGAGTAACCAATTAATATCCTCAGTTAACCATTTGACTGAAGGTACATGAGAAAAGCAAATTGAACCAGAACATGTTAGTGCTTGACAAATGGGTTTTATCCCACTCCATGCGTCACTTGGAGTTTTACTATCCATAACTTTAGTTGGAAGCCTATTTAACAGATAAAATGAAGTAGAAACAACTTTTGACCAAAAACTCTGGGGTAGTTTCTTTTTTAAGAAACAAAAATCTATCCATTTCAACTACAATCCCGTTCTTCCTGTTTGAGACTCTATTTTGTTCTGATGAATAACTTACTATTATCTTGTGATCAATCCCCTCATAGTTAGAATACTTGTTGTGTTTTTTTAAAAATGTATCAGTATCATTGTAAACCTTTAGCTCACAACCACCTTGTCTTTCAGCAAAATCTTTGAAAACAGAAAATACTTGAGACTTGTTACTCAAAAAATGCAACCAAGTTATCCTTGTTAAGTCATCAATAAAGATCAAACAATACTTATTTTGTCCCAAGGATGATGTCTTCATAGGTCCACACACATCAGTAACCAGTTTAAGTGTTTCAGTAGCCCTCCAGGTAGCTTTTTTAGGAAATGCTTTCATATGAACCTTACCCATATGACATGAGCCACATATTTTTTTAGAAAGTGAGATCTTAGGTAAATCCTTTGTCAGTCCCTTTTTGTACATAGACTTCAAAGTATCATAGTTAAAATGCTCATATCTTTTATGCCACAACCATGATTCATCCATATTTTAAAAATTTGCACGATCAAAATTCCCATCAAAAGGAAAGAGTTTATCTACAATTTCTACTTTAACAATCAAACAATCTTCAGAATTAGAAACTAGGCAATGCTTTCCCTTAAAAAAAACAAGGAGTAACCTTTAAACATTATGTGACCAATACTTAATAGGTTACATGCTAAGGAAGGAACATACAACACATCATGTATAAGTTTTGTACCTTGTTTGGTCTAAAATGTAACTGAGCCCTTTCCACATGTGTCCACCATTTTCTATTATAACTTTAGTTCTAATTGACTTACCAAGTGTATGAAACAGGAGCTCATTATATGACATATGGATTGTACACCCACTGGCTATGAACTATGTGGAATCACTAACTGTGGCTTCTTCATGAGAAGCTATAAACAAGCTTTCTTCCTTTTTTGACTCCTTATTAAAATTTACTTGCTGAACATGTTTTTGTGGCTTATTTTGCTTGATTCTGCAATTTTTCTCAACATGACCCATTTTTTTATATGAAATATACATTGAATTGATGGTTTTTCTTTGAACAAGCAATCATTTCTTGATGATATGTTCTTTTACAATAGATGCAAGGTGGGAAATTTTCTTTCTTTGAAGATTCCTTCAATGGTTTTCCCTTTGCTACTTTATCTCCTTATATCCTTCTATTGTCATTTACAGTCTACTTACCTTTACGCTTTGCCTGAAATGACACTTCTTCTACTTCTCCATCCCTTATATTTGACCTTTGTTCTTGGGCTTGCAACTTGTTGATAAGTTCAGCTACTAATAAAGTCTTCAAATCATAAGATTCCTCTATTCCTAAAATCTTAGACTCGAAGCTTGCTGGTACGCTTATCGTCATCTTTTCCATCACCTTAGAATCTTACAAAACAACCTTATTTTTGTTCACAACCTCCAAAAGTTTGGCAGAATACTCCTTTATAGTATCGCCTTTTTTCATTCTTAACATCACAAAGTTTATCTTGAGACTTAGGAATTTGATAGTTTTCACTTTTTCACTTCCTTTAAACTCATTTTTAGCTTTTCCCACACCTCCTTAGGTGTCTCACAAACCATTATTCTTGTGAAAATCATATTTGAAAGTTCTGAATGAAGACATGAAAGAGGCTTTGATTTTCTTGACTCTACATCTTCAATATTTATTTGTGTAATAGTTGGATTTGGTCCGAGTGGAGGAGGATCAACTTCAATTTCAACTTCTTCCCATGTATTAAGAGCTTTGAGATAAGCCTTCATCTTTATCACCCATATGTGATGATCTTCTACTGTATTCATAGGAGGACTTGGAAACAAGATGGTATTGGATGCCACATTACTACTGCTTAGATATCTAGACTTAGAAGAACTTGAAAAGAAACTTAACTTTTAGCCCTAACAAATTCCTCAAGAAGATGGGCTCTTGATACCACTGTTAGAGTTTTGAACTGGGGGAAGGAGAAATGGATAAGTTTTAGCAGTGAGATTTTTTATTTTAATCATAAATTTCTTAAGAAATATATTAAAAAATATTATACATAATGATACATAAGCTTCTCCATAAGCATTTCAAAAAGTTATTCTTACAAAACATCTTTCATAAGACAAGGACGACCATTCCTTTTGTCAAACTAATTATAATATTGAAAAAACTATTAAATAAAAGGACTATATAGCAAACATATTCTATCAGGATATGGAAATAAAGAGCTCAAGGTTCTTGTTTACCCCTTGGATTCGTCAATCTGATATGAATATAAAGAGCTGCAACAATTGGTTCAACCTAACTGGCTCAACTTATTTGCATTATCTGCTGAGCTTGTACATTTTAGATGCTAAGCCACAGTAAATAACAATTGAGAAAATTCTCTGTGCTGTGCAAAGGAGAAAGATAAAAAATTAAAGGTAGAGGAGATATCAAGAAGCAACACCCTGAACAATGATGGTTGATCTTAAGAAACCAATAATTCTCTTAAGTTGTTTCTTCTGTTCATCAATGCGACCTATAGATAGTGGATTGAGCTACAGAATTAGCTATTGATGCTTGCTCTAAAGTAGGCTGGTAGATTAACTATATCACACCCTCGCGTTGAATGTAAGATGCTTTTGCACCAAGATGTCTTTAAAAATATTGTGGTTATATTTCAAAAGAACTTTGGATGGATCCATTGCACTAACAAATTAAAATTTTCTTTATATGATATTTTGTATCTTGCACAATAATAGTTTGTGAAGAAGAATAGGAAATATGAGATAACTTATCAGCAACATCTTTTTGAAAATTGCAGGAGACTACAGAAAGATCTTTGAATAGTAACACTAGATCAAGTGGACAAACTTAGGCAATACCATATTATTAGTAACATGGAGGATGATTTCAGAATAGAATTTGCCTTCTACTTCAGAATTATTTTGTTAAATGGATCACTTACATTGATTTATGGAATTAATTATTTACATTACAAGTTTTGTACAACAATATATAGCTCATGAAAAATCTACTTGCCACAGGAAATATGAAAAGAATAGTCCTGAGCTTATGATGAGCTCAAAAACTACTTGGAAAACTGTTTGATTAAGAGCACGATTGTCATGATTTTATAATAATATATTCTGAATGAATTTCTTGTATTATAACTTTCAAGTTGAGTGAATATAAGTTTATAAACATAATATTTATTTTTGCTCGTAATGGATTGCCTGATTTTGATATGTGGGCCAAGTGGGAGAATGTAAGAATATTATATAAAAATTTAGACTACATATTTTTGGTAATCAAATATTACCTTGTCTCTCAAGTAAACTAATAAATTACAATTAACCTTTCTCCATGTTATGCACATATATGGTAATTTCTTTGATAAAAAAATTAATATGTGAAACCCAAAGGGTTAAAGTATTTTCTTAAAAGTCTCTAGCCTACTTATAAATGTGCATGTGACTCAATCAGTTTGGAACACCTGGCATAGACTAGAAGACTTTAAAACCTATACTTTAAATTTATTCTTTCTCAAAATTGTCTTTCTTCTAACACTTGGACAATGATGGTTGAAGGTACGTTTTTATTTATTTTTTTTTTGCTTTGTTTTCCTTTGTGTATGTGTTGAAATTCAATATGTGATACATGAGCCATCCTATAGCCATGTTTGATGTTTACATGGATTTGTTAATCAAAATTGGTTTGTCATGAATATTAACTATTACTAGTGATATTGTTTTTTTAAAAATTAAATCTCTATTTCAACTGTAAAAAAATAATAATAACAATAATAAGGGGGTACCATGTTTAATAGCAATTACTCATCCTAGTTATAAGTTATTTAAATAGTACTCTTTTAGAAGCAGATAAATGATAATAAACTAAAACTTTTGAGCGCCTTCATGTTTTAAATTCTATTTGCTTTACTACTATTTAATATTTTTTTTTACAATATTAAGATAATTATAAGACATATGAACGGGAGATATGTATGCTCCACCTATTCCTGTATCATATACATTTTGTTTATTAATTGTAATGACCCTGTGGGTTATTTTTGGTATTTTTCATAAAATTATTATTTTTTACTTTTTGAGAGTTGTCCTGGGTCATGTTTGTTCAGTTTATAGGGTTGATTTTAAAATCGGAGCTAAAAATTGTGAACTTTGAGATTTTTTTAATTTTTGGGGAGCCTTTGTATTGAAATAGGTGACTTTAGACGTTATTTGGAATTTATAGTCTTGGAAAAGAATTCATTCAGTTTTATTAGCCTCAAAATGTTGAAATCGGTCAAGGATAACCTTTGTTTTATGATTTATACTTTTTTTTTTGTTGATTTTAGCTTGTTTGATGGGATAAAATTAAGTTTTAAGGCCAAAATTTGACTTTAGCCAACATTTGATCACCGAATGCTCGTATTGAAATTTCATAAATTCCTTTGGATTCGGGAGGTTAGTGTTGACCTAAGAGAGGGTTCAAATAATTTTTGAAAATTTTGAGGAAATTTTTTTCTTTTTGAGTAAAATATCTATTTTTAGTAACCTTAGCGGTTAACGGGTCCAGAAGACCTCAAATTCACATTTTGATGATTCCATTGAGTCGAGAACATTAAATTTAGCGAGTAGCGTATATGGTTTATGTGCACGAGGTTCCGAACAAATACTGAGGGTTCTACCGGAGACTAGATTTCATGTTGAAGTATTGACATGCTTATGTCCTGGTGCAACATCATTTGTTCTCCGTAAATGCGGTAGGGACACCGCGAATGCAGAAGAGCACCATTGGGATTCGCCGAAAAATAGTCAGAGCACTACAAATGAGGTGAGTGTTTTGTGAGGGTACCGTAGACGAGGTCGATAGACCGTGAAGGGAAAATTGATGGACCTGACTTATTTTTCTCAATGAGGTGGTATACCATGAACACGATGAGATAAATTGAATAAATCACTGTTCAAGAGCTCATTTCTCCACTTTCCATTATTTTTACTTTGACAGCTCACTTGGGGTATTTTTAAGGATAGTTTTTGAGGTTAGTCACTTGGGTAAACTTTGAGTCTTCTATTATACGCTTGTAATTCCTTGATTTCAACATGTAATTTGGTAATTTTAAGGTATAAAATTTGGGGACTTTGTGAAAAATCTTGATATTGAATAATTGGGTTTTGAGGGTCAAATACTACTCCGATTTCGATGAAGTTTCATATTTGTGATCCTTGAAAAATGGAAAAGTTATTTTTCAAGAAATATTTTAGAAAATCTAGTGACCCTATATTTTTTCCTTTTGGGGACAATTTTGGACCAGACTTTAGAAATATCGATATGGGTATCAAATATAGTATTTTCTTATGCTTATATCATATTTGATTAGATATTGGGGATTTAGAGGTACGAAACAAGGTCAAAGCACTTTCTTGATTATTCTCTTATTTTTTAAAGCAAGTTGAGGCTTGACCCTTTTTCAAAGCAATGTAGAATTCTCATTGTGTTTGTTTTCTTGGCACTAGTGTAATGGGAATTATTGGGGGTGCCCGTAAGATGCCTTAGTTATGTGGTAGTGATATCATACTTAATCAATTTCTTGTAGGGACTTGTTAACCTTCTTATTATTAAGTCCCATTTAAATTATATGTCCTTGTATGACTTTATTTGAACCTTATTTGATTTTCTTGGTTGTGACGCCCATGAGTGGCCTTGAATACACATTGGTTGTTATTGCTTTTATATGATATGCATTTGATATGCTTATCATTTACATGCATTTGAATGTTAATTGAGAGGCAAGAATAAAAGGTATATGAGGATATGATTAAAATGAACATGTGGAAAATGTGTAATTTTAGGTATGATCTTGATGTATAATAAAAAAAAGACAAAGAGGAATATAATATGAGAAAGAGGAATTAACGGTCCATGTTTTTGGTATTTCCATGATATTTATATGATATGAAAAAGGGAAATTGATTGATGTCTCATTCCTGGTATTGCCATGATGTTGGTAGTTGATACCAAAGCAATGTGGCTAAGGTGTGATTTTTGAAATTGCTAAGGTATGTGAGATAGATTTGATTTTTATTCCATTGCGTAGCTATGCATTACATTTCAGGTACATTGATGGATACTTAATTGATTTCATATTTTTGTGAGCATATCTGTATATCTCTCACCTACCTTTATATTACTGATTTGGTTCATCTGCCTCGATTACAGTGAATGCATTATGAGCCAAGATGATTAGGCTAGTCATGTGCCTTTCATATTGATATGTATATGCCTGGAAGGTTGATGAATTCTAAATGGGTTTGAAGCAATCCAGTTGAGATTGATATTTCGAGATGATTATGATGGGTACGAATAGATTGATACCTTGACCTATTCCTATTGGTATTTATTCCTTGAATTTTTTTTCTTAGTTGTATTGGATGTATCCTTCATACTGTAGTGACCTTGTGGGATGAATAATAATTGAGGTTCAATGAAATCCACCTATAAGTCCTTGGCAAAATGAGTGGGGTATTTCCCATGAGTTATGAAATGGACTTGAGAGCGAGGCTGCCTTTGAAGGGGTAAAGATTTGTTACACACTTGATATGAGTTAAGTATTGTCACTTTTATTGACTGGTATTGTTTTATTATAATAGTTTTATTTTAATATTTATTACTTTTATTACCCCTGCACCCTGTACTTGTTATTTACTTTCATTATAAACTACTGGCGCTGTACCCATTTATAGCTTGGAGTCTGATGGATTATGGTTGGGATGCTTGGAGTAGTTGGTGATTCTTTAGTGTTTTGTTTTAGTGCCAGTCCAGGAATACTTGTTGGGTACCCTTTTTTTTGGTTCACTCCCTTATTTACACTTGTTTAGGTGCAGAGTCCGGGGAGGTTTGATTGCACCCCTTTTGATCAGGTCCGAGGCTATTGAGTTTAGAGAATTGAGATAGTTGTTTTTCATTTGGTAGATATCCAAACTCTTTTATTTATGTATTAGATCCTACTTTGGGATTACAAATTTGAGACTATGTAATTCCTTTTGGCTATGTATTCCTTATACTAGAGGCTAGTACACTGTGTCACTGGTTTCTGGGTGGTTTTATAGATAAGGTTTCATATTGTACCTTCTTTTTTTCTCGCTAACTCATTACTTTTTGCACTTCCCCTTAAAGAATTGTGCAGGATTACCTGTCTAGTAGTGTTAATGCAGGTTCCATCATAACTTAAAATTTTGGATCGTGACAAATTAGTAAAGTCTATGGGTAGGTCAGAGATGTTCGTTACCCATCATCGAGAGGCTACAAAATCTTTAGAAAGTTGTTCCCTTTATTGTTTTATTCTTATCTTATGTTTTGTCTATCTGTGTTTTAAAATGAGGTTTTTTATGTGGAAGATGGCGAGGACTAGAGAGGAAGTTAGAGGAATGGATGACCCTACTCCTATTAAGGATGCACCAATTAGGGGTAGAGGCCATAACCAGACCCAAGCTAGGGCCACAGAGCTGCACTTATTGAGTTCAAGATAGGGTAGCCTACTTGGAGCCAAATATTCATAAGATTGAGGGGCAGGAACCTCCAGATACTATTTCCACTCCTTTGCTATAGGAGATGTGACTTCAAATTTTGGGGGTATTGGAGGCTATAACCCATGGTGGGGTGCAACTGGCACATCCTGAGGATTCTCGGATGATGTAGAGGCACAAACCCCAGAGTAGTAGCAACAATAGATTCCTATGGTTCATGCTCAGGTAAGATAGCCACCTATGGTTAATGAGGGTGAAAGAATGCAGATGTCGAGCATTGGAGCCTTAGTTTTTCTCAAAGTAGCCATGTCAGACGACTAGTAGCGTCATTATGAGAAATTTAAAAATATGTATCCCTTGACATTGAGAGCTATTAGAGAGTGTGAGGTTGACATACTCAACACTGGGTTTTATACACATCTCTTCAGTTGCATGGGCTATCATGATAGTGGTGGTGATCTTATATACCAATAGGCCAATTGGGTCATATCCTATTGCTCAGGATGAGCTCACACAAGCTTTCTGTGATACATATGTTCCATGGAGTATGAGGGAAGAGAAACAACACAGATTCGAGGCTCTGTCTCTGGGTGACATGATAGTAGAAGAGTATGAGACCAGGTTTTGTGCTTTATCAAGGTTTACTGGCTTACTTCTCATGGATCCAGTTGAGATGTTTCATTATTTTTCCTGTGGATTGGGATAAAACATTCATATGGATGTCTTCAGATTGGCTCGTCAGGGGTGTCTTTACTGATATAATTGGTACAACCAAGGATGTAAAGTTGATTGAGTAAGAGGAGTTCGGGGACACTAGTGGTAATACGTCATGTTAATCTGGTTAGTTTTTAGGTTCTACACCTCGTGGTAGGATTCATTCAGTAGGGTTGGATCTTCCCACCATTAGAGATGAGTTTAGACTATGTTGTAGGTCTCTAAAAGTGAGTATACGATCATGGATGTTATATCCATGGGAAAATTTATCATGGTCCTCATCAGGGGAAGACTGTTTATGCTATTTATTTAGGTTCATCCAGATAGACACAACATCCTATTTCACCTTAGGTCTTTTTATACTTGTCGGGATCTGGGTCATATGCAGAGAAAATTCCTACAAAGAGTATTAGGAGAGGCCCGACCAATTTCTTAGTTCCCAGCTAAAGCACCAGTGTCTCCAGTAAGAGGTCGAGGTAGAGCACAACCTGGTAGGGGTGGAAGGAATTCTTGTGGAGGTGATGGTAGGGATATGGTTCTAGTGGGTGTTGGTAAAGAAGATGATCCTTCTAGTAGTGATAGGGGTCATTGCCATGCATTTCTAGGTAGATTAGAAGACAAGGTCTCAGTTGCAGTAATAACATGTATTTTTCCTGTATGTCACCGACCTGCTTGGTATTGTTTGATCCAGGATCTACTTATTCATATGTGTATACATATTTTTGTTTTAGATTTGATATGATGATATATTCTCTACTTGCTCCTTTTCTTATTTCTACACCCATAGGAACTTCTTTAGTGGTGGATTGGGTGTATAGATCCTGTGTGGTCTCTATAGTGGGGGAAGCTACTTGGGTAGAATTGATTATCATTGACATGGTAGATTTGATGTAAGTTTTGACATGGATTGAATTTCTCCTCACTATGCAGTCATGAATTGCTATCCAAGAAGGTTACTTTAGACATGCACATATTCCAAAGATTGAGTAGAATGGTTTTTTGGGGGTTTCATCCTAGCAGAGTGATTTTTTGTAATGACCCTCATGGTCATTTATGATAAACACGTGACGTCTTACATCTTAGAGTATTTCAGCAGTTTCCCCAAGTCATTTATGACTTGCTGGGACCGATAGTTCGGATCCCTGGCGACTCGGTTGAGA
>JBDJHY010182514.1:0-12051 GCA_039654485.1 Withania somnifera
TTAGTGGCTCGTTTTACATTAACATCGGGTCTTGGGTGTATTCCATGATTCTTTATTATCTTTACTATTTCTTTTCATATTCTTCCACATTAATTATAGTAGTCCTTCGCTTCGGCTACAGACTACGGGGTTTGGTTCTCCTACTGGTAGTATAGTAGGTGCCATTATGATATGAGAAATCGGGTCGTGACATATAAATACCCTATTTTGTATTAATAATTTAAGGAGGCTACATATTATATTAGGGCGGAGATTATTTTGAGTTATACATAGTATTTTTAGAAGACTTTTAATCTAGGGCTAGATTTTTTAGTCGTCGTGGAGACCGGAGAATAATTGTGTACACTTTTCTTCTCCTGTATTTATATGTTCTTATGTTCTTATTTGAATGATCTGTTGTGATTACTCCATGTCTATGTGTAACTAATTCTTCCTGTTCTAGGGTTTTGGTATAAACTAGCAAGATGATTATTTATTTATATATTACTTGATTTGCAACTATTATCATATAATTGGACTTATGTTTCTCTCCGTAATATCTTAGTGCTTCGCGACCATTAAGGTAAACTTATAAACCTGAAAGTGAACTAATCGAGAATCTAAAGGGTAAACGAGAAACATAAAGAGTGAGTTCATATATAGATTATACCAAGGTTAAATAATTGAGTATGATTCGCAACTAAGACATGATCATGTACTTAGTTTTCCTTACTTGGTTCATTATCGAAGTAGTTGTGGGATTTGAATAGAAAGTGAGTACAGGATGATAATTCCCTACACATAGGTTAAACCCCAAAACCAAAAATTAGATAATTCGAACTAATTAATTAAATATAAATTCTAGCAACCCAAAATCCTTGTTCGAGTCTTTCATTAATTGAGTAAAAATATAGTCTTCTCTAGATTAATTGTCAATTAGTTAATTTTATCATTCTTAGTGTAATTACATTCCCAATATATCTTTGAAAACTCTCTGCTTAAATAATAGTTAAGAATTAGTTTAATCCAATTAAACAGTTAATACATGTCCCTGTGGGTTCGACATCCGGCTCACAAGAGCCACTATATACTTGTACGATCGTGTACACTTGTGTGTGTGTTTGGATGCAATAGTAACTTGATTTGCGAGGAAGATCATCTCAGTCTAGACCTTCCATGATGTGGAGTCTTCTGGGTTACTACCTCATTTGAAGGTGGGTAGTGTTAGAAATTATGGTGTTGATTCCATGCGTGATATCAACTCTTCCTTCATTTCCTGCACAGTTCAATTCCTCCCATGCTCCAATCCTATTTTCTCTATCCCTATTTCTATCTACTCCACCTCCGTGGCTATGGATTCCATGTCGTGGTTTTTTTCATATTGATCATTGTCGGGGAATAATCCATACCCATATCATTCATCCTGATGATCATATACTGGTTTATTATAAAGGAGGTCATGTTGATGTGTATATGGAGATGGGGTATTCGTCACTTCAGAATTAGGTAATTGCAGTTCATAACAATGTGTATGTGGTTTCATTTGAGGTAGAGCATGTTATTGCATTTACGGTTGGTTTTGGAATATGGAGCTGGTTGGGGTACATGTAGTTGAATATACGGATGTGGGGTTCCTACCCTCACAAATGAAGTAGGATTAGTGTGAAAGTTAGTAGGTTGCCAAATGGGTGTTTTCCCCTACCAGTGTCTATTCTTCTACATTAGTTTATCTGGGGAAATTAAAGTACATGTTTCTACAACTCTATCTCGACCATCATCATGAGCAGTGTGCGAAGACCCTCGCTCATTTCTGTAACCTTCCAAAACATCCATCCTAGCAGTTATATGTTCCATAAACTCAATAAATTGTCCCAATTGCTTGCCAAGAGACTCTATCATATGTCTGGAGCTTTCCCTTATTGAATTGTTTTAGATATTTTTGTGACACTGTATCATTCAAGACTAGAAAACGATGTTAGTAGTAAAGACTCATATTTACTCGTATGTGTCTCTCAAGCTTGCCTCTTAGGATTAGTCCAGATGTTGATAGATAACTAGTTTTTCACAAACAAATAAAGGTTTTCAAGCTTTGTAGAAGAATGGATCCTTATAGAAAATAAACATAGTAAGGAAAAACAGTACTTGAATCATGAAGTTGAAATGAAAATGAAAATAAGAAAAGCTCAAATGAAATAGTATGAAAGAAAATAATTTAAAGAAATAGTATTCTATTATTATGAGAAAATACTAATTAGTTATTAGTTGAGAATGTATGTAAAATGAACATGGAAACTTAGTATCCAAGGATGGACTTACCCTTAAAACATAGAAAAATTTGAAGTTTGGGCTAAGAAGGAGATGAATCTCCTAGAGGTAGACGACTCTCCCAAGTGGTTAGACAGCCTTCCCAATGATGGAGGAAACTCATCTGTCTGAAGGCGTTTCATCCAAGTTGGGGTAATCCAATCAATAGTTCATTGCCTCCTTTCGTTGGTTTGGATGACTAAAAGGGCAACCCATCTACTGGGAGATGGCTTGCCTAAGGAGTAGGATGGCTCGCCCAAAAAAGAAGGACGACTTGTCTATGCCGAGGTGGTTCATTCAAAGGTGTTTTGTCAAAAAAATAACTCACTGTTTAAGAGATTTTTTGGATTAAATATAAGACGGTTCTTCAAGGTTTCGATGTCTTGATACATGGGAAAAATTGACAACTTGTCTCAAGAAAATGGATGGCTCCCCCTAGGGAAAATGACTCACATAAGGCCCTTTGCCTACCCAAAAGCTTATTGTTTAATGGGTCTTTCTGGATGAGAGGATGGGCAGATATTCCAGCCTTAGATGGCTAAATTGTGGCTTTTAAAGAAAATGGCTTCTCACTCTTGTACTTTATTTCCTCATTCGTTTAGATCTAAATACTCCATAACATAACCAAGTATAAGTCCCTAAAAATTTAAACTCCGAAAAGACAAGGAGGAATTGGATAAACACCACCATCTTTCGAAGAACACCAAGAATAAGTTCTTGAGTTTCAAAACCCTAGCTACCTTCAAACGTACTCCAAATTGTACCAATTTTTGACCATGTGTTATCTTCAAAATAGGGAACAAGCACCACTACTTTTTATGTACAAAACATGCAAAGAATTGATATCCCAATAACCCTACTTCAACACCCTAAAAAACTTCAAGGTTAACAATGTTGAACGCACTAAAACAAACACTGGATTGACTCAAAAGTGTAGTGACGATACTAGAACATTAGGGAACAAGAATCTAATGTTCAACAACACCAAGAACAACTAAAACTCAAAATATTTTAAATGTTCCCATGAATTTCTAATTTATTTCTCTGTTTTTTTGTCTTTTTTCTTTATGAGCCAAGGACTATAATTCAATGGAATGAATTAATATCCTAAGATGTTATAACAAATAACTTAGGTCAATATATGAGGCACACGATAAATTATAAAGAAAGAATCAAAGATAAAAGATATGCAAAAAACTTACAATAAACTTACTGATTTATGAATAATAAGGGACCATTACCCTTACCTTTCAATTAAACCAATGCGTTAACTATAGATCCCAACATATAATAAATGGAAACAAAAATGAATCGAAAAACTTCTATGGGTACGGATAGCAACTACCCATCCCAACCTTTCATATGGAGTCAGGCAAAGGAGCTGCAAGTATTACAAGCGACCACATGGAAGAGAGATACTTGTGAAGCCTGTTTACATCCATGTCAAGGGATATTTAGCCTATGGGAAGCTTGCGAGTTGCAAGATGTGAAGATTCTAAAACATGAGGGGCCTAATTAAATATCCCAAAACTTCAGGGGCTACTATGATGATGCCAAGACTTTGGGGGCCAAAGTGCCATTAAAGAAACTTGTAATAGCTATAACTACTAGAGTTTGCAATAATTATTGGTAGAAAATGATGAATTTATTTGAACTCCATTGTGAACTTATTTGTTAGCCTAGAATAGCTTTTAGACGTAATTTGGCATAATTTAGTGAGTGATTGAAGGTGGATTTCCCTCTGTTTCTAGATAACATATTTAATCACATTGAATTTAGGTTTTTTGTTGGTGGAATCTTATCTATTTTCATAGATTGATTGTTGGGACTTATTGTCAATTCATTTGTTAGACTAAAAGTTAAAAGGTATCCATTCCCTTATTATTCATAAATTGGTGAGTTTATGTAACTCTCCGCATATCCTCTTTGTTTATTTACTTCTCCCTATATTTTTATGCCTCTTATATCGGTCAATGTCATTTGCTATCAGTGCTTAAGCTAGGAGTTCGTTCTATGGAAATACAGTCCTCAGTTCATAAACAAAAGTGTTTTTGAAAAAAATAGAGAGAAATTTTCACGAAATTTTGAGATTTTACTTTATTTTTTGTTTTAAGTGTTACAATCTTACTTTCCTAGTGTTGTAAGTTACATGTCTTCAATTTGGGGTCAATCCGGGTTGTTATGGGGTGTTCACCATTATTGACATTGAAGATAAATAACAAGGGTTCATAGGGTTGATGTTTCGAACATATTTTTTGCGTACGAAGTATTGGGGTTTATTCCCTATAGTGAAGGGAGCACATAGTTGAAATTTGTTATGACACATATTTTTTTTGAGGTTGATTGGGTTTTTGAAGTTACAAGTGTTGTTGAGTGTTCTTCATATCTTTGTGTGATGAAGATAAAGAGCTAGTGCGTGTGATCAATCATCCTCGAGTCGAAGTGTTATTTCTGTGATAAAAAGATCATAATCTTCTTTCCCAAATAATGTCATTCAATTCCGAATTAATTTAAAGGGGTTTGAAAATTTGGTGTTGTTGGTGTGGTTCACATCTTGATCCTTTAAGTTTTTCAATATTGGTGTTATTTGATCCACATTTGGTGTGTTTTGAGTTGAAAAAGGTGTTTGTGCATGTGAAGTTATTATTTAGGGCAAGTACAAGATGAAATATACAAAAGGGGGACCATAGTGCCAGATCTCGTGCAGCTTTTCTGAGTTGCTGCCTAAGACGGTAGCTAGCCACACCTAGGACAATGGACCGCCCTCCTGGATGGCAGCCAGGGAAGGTCGGACGGTGGCCACCACCCTCTGGATGGTTGAGGGGCATTGTTGAGGCTTAATTTTCTGCAAAAGACAGCGGAGGGAGTGCCTAGACGATGGTCCTCCCTCACTCATGGTTGTCAATATTGATCAAAATTAGCCAAAAACTTCTTCTAAACAACTTGTTTTTGAAGGCCAATTTACAACTAATAATTACCCTATTAGTAGTTAAATTAGTTTTAGAGTCCGATATTCATACTATTTCTTTCAAGCTTTTTTATTTATGTAATCGTTGTGAATTATTGAATCAAGTCCGACAATTCCTTAAAACATTGTGTGTCTACAAAGATCCATTCCTCCACAAAGCTTGAAAACCTTGAGTTGTTTGTGAAAAGCTAGTTCGCTACCAACTTTGGATACGAAGCCTAAGAAGTTAGTATGTGAACGTGAGATTTTTCTACTAACTTGCTTTGATAGTTTTGCTGGATATGTTGTTACAACAACAGTTGGAAACAGTCCAAGAAGGGGAGAGCTCCCGATACATGATAGAGTCTCTTAGCAATGAAATGATCCAAATATTTAGAGCCACCGAAAGTTTAAGTTCTTGGATGGAAGCTTTGGAGAGTAACCAAAGTGGAGGAGAGTAACCAAAGGCCGAGGTAGAGAGGTATACACTTCTCCTACAAATTCTCTATGAAAACTAGTAGAGATGAGTAGACAACAGCTGGTGAAAGCATTCATATAAAAACCCAAAAATTTCTACACAAGTGCCAATCCAATCCTGAGAGTTGGGACTCCACATCCATATAACAATCCACCTACACTATCACTCACTCTACACTTATATGAAGACCAACCACTTCATCCACAAATGACTACCACCCCAACTCTAAATACACATCACCAAGACCGCTTGTATAACAACCCATCATATAAATACCATGATGAGTGGTATGGTTACTAATTTTTTTCAGTGGATGGTGGTTATAAAAAGTACCATAACTATGGATGTAGGCAAGGAGGAGTGAGGGTCGGGGATGGAACCAAGGCATGAGAATCCATGGAAATGAAGGAAGAGGAGATAGGAACTAGGTTAGAGGGAATAGTATGGGATCATGGGAGGAGCTATAAGGTGGCGAGAATGAAGGAAGAGGTGATACCGGGTGGTGTGGCATTAATACCATAAAGCTCACACTATCCACCTTTAAGGGAGGTAGTGATCCGGAGGAATTCATTGCACGGAAACTCAAAGTGAGAGCATATTCCTCATAAATAATGTTAGTGAAGCAATGAACCACAAATATACCATAATCCTGTTTGAAGGATAGAGTTCAACTTTGTGTGAAACGCAAGTATGAATGAGGGTCATGAATAACTAGTTTGTGGTACCTTCATGGACAGAATTGTTAGCACTGATGGAGGAGAGGTATCTTCCCCCAAATTATTTTAGAGGCATGCTCAAAAAGGTGTATGCATTATACCAAGGTTCTAAAAGCTTAGTGGAATACTATGATGAGTTTGAGGGGTTGAGAATGAACGCCAAGATTAATAAGCCAATGCAACACACAGTAATACACTTCATCAATGGGATGAGGGATAACATCTCAAAGCGTATGATGCTTATCCACTATCACATACTGAATGAAGCCTTTCACGATGCAAACAAACTCAAAGAAGATTTAAAGGCAGAAAAGAGTTACAAGGGCAAGAGCACTTTGTCATTGTGGAACAAAGGATTTGCAAAGTGGAAGTCACCATCTAAGTATAAAAATCCTAAGGAGGGAGGACAGGGAGTGCAATTCAAAGGTTAATACAAGGTTTACTTCAAGCCCAAAGATGACTATAGAGCCCGAGAAGGAAATATTACTAAATTCCTTACTTCAAGACCTTCTACCATACATTGTTTTAAGTGTCAGGGTTAAGAAAATATTGCATGTGAGTATCCCAACTGGAGGGTGGTCATAGCCTTTCCAGAGGGGTACCAAACAGAGAGAAATGATGAGTCTTAGGTGAATGAAGTGAGAGAAAGGATGAGAATGAGGAGGGTAGTGAGCAGAATGGGGAAACTATAGGACCTACTATTTTGATTATGATGAGACGATTTGATCCTTTAGGTCATGGAGATTCCCAATCCCTACCCAATAGAAAAGACTTGTCATGTGTAGTAAGGTGTTTAATGGGTGTTGTAACTAAGAAGGAGTTTGATCTGCAAGATAACTTATTCCATACAAGGTGTATGGTTTGAAAAAAGATATTCTCATTGATCACAGATAGTGGAAGTTACACCAATGTGGTAAGCTAGTCCTTAGTTGATCATTTGCAGTTAACCACACAAAAACACCCAAACCTTTATAAAATATAATGGCTCAATGAAAGCAGTGAGATGAAGTTATTGAAATAAACCATCCTCAAGTTTAGCATAGGAAAGTACGAGGATGAACTTGTGTTTGATGTAGTATGAACGCTAGCTTGTCACTTGTTACATAGGAGATCGTGGGAGTTTTATTAAGATGTGGCTCTCCAAGAGAAGACTAATAAATTTTACTTTACCTTTGAGGGTAAGAAACATGTTCTTTTGCTTTTAACTCCTTATCAGGTAAGTGAAGATTACCGTTTGATGAAAAAACTGAAGGAGAAGAACAAAGTAATTTAAGGAGGTGAAGAAAGTGGAGAGCTTCAATAGTCTATTGCTGATACAAATACCAAGTTTTGTATTTTACCTAAACTCAATAAGTGCTTAAAAGGGGTTGGCGAGAGGTGTAACTTTGTGTGCCTTGTCAACACTAGTTTATTGCTAACTGCTAACCAAGATACTAGATCTTTTCCTAGTATTCTATCTTCTATCTTGCAGAAATATGCTGTTTTACTTCCTTAAGAGATGCCAAATGGGTTGCCACGTTTAAGGGGAATGAGCACAAAATATATTTCATGTTGGGATCTAAAATCCCAAACCGGATAGCTTATAGGAACAACCCATCTGAGACCAAGGAACTCTAAAACCATGTGGAGGAGTTATTGAACAAAGGCTTAATCAAAGAAATCCTTAGCCCGTATGTTATTCCTGTCATTCTTGTTCCTATGAAGGATGGAAGTTTGGAGAATGTGTATGGAATATCTGGCAGTCAATAAAATCACTATCAAATACCGGCATCCCATAACCCGATTGGACGACATGTTAGATAAAGATGGGGGATTAGTTATTTTCTAAAAATTTGATCTTCGAAGTGGGTACCATCAAATTGTATATGACCGGGAGATGAAGGAAGACAACCTTCAAAATGAAATTTGGGTTATATGAATGGATGGGTATACCTTTCGGCCTCACTAATGCACCAAGCACTTTTATTAGACTCATGAATCACATTTTAAATCCACTAATAAATGAGTATGTCATCATTTATTTTGATGAAATAATTTTCTATAGTTGATCACTAAAAGAACATGTGCAAAATCTAAGAATGAACTTTGAATTATTATTGAGAGAGAAACTTTTTGCGAATTTTAAGAAATATTCTTTCGGTGTGGACAAGGTTGTGTTCCTTGGCATTATTGCGAGTGAGGCTGGAGTAGAGTTTGATAAAGAAAAGATCGAGACCATTAAATCTTGGTCAACCCCTTCGAATGCTACTAAATTCCATACCTTTCATAGGTTTGCTAGTTTCTATAGGCAGTTTGTTACAAACTTCAAAAATTTAGAAGCTTTATTAACTGGGTTAATAAAAAGGATGTCCCCTTTATTTAGGGAGAAGAATAAGACAAGGATTTTCAGGCCTTGAAGTCTATATTATGTTTAACAACATTACTTCACTTCCCAACTTTGAGAAGATGTTTTAAATCGAGTGTGATGCTTTGAGGGTTGGTATTTGTTGTGTGCTAATGCAATAAAGAAAGCCTTTAGCCTAATTTAGTTAGAAACTAAAGGGGATTCCTTAAACTACTTTACATACGACAAGGAACCCTAAGTGCTTGTGCAATTATTGGCCAACTGGCAATAATATTTACGGCATAAGGAGTTCTTGATAAGGACTAACCATGAGTTGTTAAAACAGCTCAAGAGAGTCAAAGTTGAATAAGAGACATGAAAATTGGGTGGAGTTTACTTAGGGATTTCCATATATAAACCATTATAAACATGATAAGGACAATATAGGGGAGGATACTTTGTCATGATGGTTGGTATTGGTCAACACTCTTGTATCAAAACTAATAGGTTATGAAAGTCTGAAGGAGTTATATCCTACGGACTCTGACTTCGGTGACACTTACTGGGAAGTTAGTCTAGGAAACTGAGTTAAGAGGCTTAAGCTACTTGAAGGGTTCTTGTTCAAGAATGGAAAAATTTGTGTGCCCAAGAGATCGTGGAGGCAGTTATTTGTGAAACAAGCCCATTGTGAAGGGCTGATGGTCATTTTGGAGTCGCTAGACTCTTGATATGTTGGACGAATAGTTCTATTGGCCGAATACAAGAAAAGATGTAGAGTACTTATACAGACAGTGTCTACACTATATACAGGCTTAGTCAACAAGTCGTGCTCTAAGTATCTATACTTCCCATCCCACTCCTAGAGGGCCTTGATTTGATATATCCATGGATTTTGTGTGGGACTTCCTAGGACTAAAGGGGGTCATGATAGTATTTTTGTAGTTGTGGATATGTTCTAAAAGATGTCGCATTTCATCCCTTGTCATAAAACTGATGACGCGCCATATATGGCATCTTTGCTTGTTAATGATGTTGTTAGGATTCATAGGGTACCTAAGACTGTTGTTAGTGAAAGGTATTCTGAAATCCTTTGTTATTTTTTTGAAAATTTTGTGGGGTGCACTTGGCACCAAGCTCTTGTTTTCTACTTCTTGTGGCCCTCAAACTGATGGGCAAACAGAGGTGGTAAATAGGACACTCGACAATATGTTATGTTGTGTTATTAGAGGTAAACCAACTTCTTGGGAAGACTGACTTCCCTTAGTTGAATTTTCATACAATAGGTCAACTCATTACTCTATTAATATGACTCTATTTGAAATTTTCTTTGGTTATAACCCTTTATTTCCTCTTACGCTAACCCCCTTGTATAGAGATTATGTGATAATTCTAGATGTTGAGAAACGGGCAACAGAGATGTTGAAAATCCATACTCAGGTGAAGGAGGCTTTTGACAGAACCAACATAAGAATAACCAAAGGAAAAACTAGGGAAGAAGGAAGGTCATTTTCAGCCAGGCGATTGGGTGTGGGTGCATTTTCAAAAGGAGAGATTCCAATACGAAGGCAAGGGAAAGCTAATCCCTAAAGGGGACAGTCAATTATAAATACTCCAATTCATCAATGAAAATGCCTAAAAACTTGATCCGCAAGGTAAGTATGATGTCCATGATGTGTTTAAATTACTAACTTGTCTCTTTGTGGTATAGGTGAAAGTATGGATTCGAGGGAGAAACCCCTTCAAGAAGGGGAGGATGATATGAGAATGAATAGCACCTACCCGTCCAAGCCTTTCACACAAAGTCAGGCGAAGGAGCTCCAAATGATTGGGAAGCCCTTTATAAGACATGTCTAGGGATATTAAACATATGAGATGCTTTTAAGTTGCAAGATATAAAGATTGCAAAATAAGAAGGTCCTAATTAAGGATCCTAGAACTTTAGGGGTTGTTGTGAAGATGCCAAGATTTGGTGGCCAAAGTGTCAATATTTCAAACATTTAATAGCTATAAATAATAGACTTTGCAATAATTTTATTATGGACATTGATGAAATTGTTTAAACTCCATTGTGAGATTTGTTCTTATCCTATAATAACTTTTAGACGTAATTTAAGGTAATTTAGTAAGTGATTGAGGGTGGATTTCCCTTTATTGCTAGATAACTTCCTTAGTCGCATCAAGTCAAAGGTTTTCTGTATTTAGAATCAAATTGGATTCCATAGATTTATTGTTAGGACTTCTCATTAATTCATTGGTTAGATTGAAATGTAAGGGTAACCAGTCCCTTTATGTTTATAAACCAGTGAGTTTATGTAAGTTTTCGCATATCCTCTCTCTTTTTTTCTTTCTCCCTAATTTTTTATGTGCCTTATTTATTGATCCATATCAAAAATAGAAACCTTTGATTTAATGCAAAAGAAGTTACGATATAAAGTAAGGGAATTCACCCTCAATCACTTACTACAATTACACTAAGCTATGACTAAAGCTACGTTAGAATAATAACACGCTCTTAAAGGAGTTCATGTGTTTGTTCATCAAAGTCTTCTAAAAAATACTGCCACTTAAATACTTATTACAAGTTTTCATAAATGGCATCTTGGCCCCCAAGTAATCCAAGTTGTCAAAGTAGCCTCCAAAGTTTTTGAATCTTTAGATAGGTCCCTCAAGTTTTAGAATGTCCTCATTGTGCAATGTAAACTCGTCCCGTAGGTTGAATACTTTATGTTGAGGCCTAAAAAGGGTTCCTCACACATCACTCTTCCACTCAGTAGCTTGCAATGCCTGCAATTCTTTAGCCTGGCTCCTTGTCAATATCCTAGACGAGTAGGTACTCTTCGTGCTTGTATCAATCCCATTATTTTTTGCATATTTCTTTCTTCTGCTGAATATAATAGTTAATATAATTATGCTATGGGGTACTTTTATAATACTTTGGTGGCTCCAAAATCATTATCGAGACCCAGAGGTGAGCTTGAGGATTAAATAACTTAGGTAGATTCTCTTTTTCAGAGAAATAAGTTAAAGTGTCATAGGATGTCTGAAATCCTACATTGGGTAGATTCTCTTTTATGTATGTGAATTGTGACACAATTTTAACTAAGATGCTACTGAGCACTTAGGTATATTTCCATATTTTTATATCTTATGTGTGCTTTGCAGTTTAACTCTACAAATCTTTCAGTCACATGGTTTACGTATTTCATATTATGCGACCTTAAAGGTCCCTCAATTATAGAGCAACTAAACGTCCTCATTAGGAAAAATACATGTCTCCTCCATCTTTATCTGTCCCAGTCCCTAA
>JBDJHY010182522.1:0-12051 GCA_039654485.1 Withania somnifera
GACCCTCTCCTAGATCCCCTATAACCTTGACTTCTAGGTTCAACCCATACCTCCGATCCTCCTTGATGTGAATGAGACATAGCATAAGACGAGGAAGAATATCTATCCTCACTACCTTCCATGTCACCCTAATATTCCTCATTCTTTTTTTCATTTAAAATTCGTACCACTATTCTGGGATCCCATTCAATTGGAAGCATGTTCCTATTATATGTTTTAGGTTTCTACAATGTGTGCAATCACCTTTTTCTTTTTGTTTCTTTTGATTTAACGTATATACTTTCCTTTGATCATAGTTTCACGATGACTTTCCGCTGAGATTCTTGCCATGCTCTCAAAATCATAGATGCACTACTCATAGATGCCAAATTTTCACATCGAACAAGTGCATATGCTTTCTCTACAATAGGAAATGGATTGAGTTGTGAGACATCACCTATGATTTTATTAAGTTTATCATCCAATCCATCTAGAAAAGTATAAAATCTATCTTCTCGTAACATAGAAATATACTTTTCAATTTCGGATTGAAATTTTATTGAATTTGGTCACCGAAAACCAATTTCTCCACATGACTTGAATATGGTTCAAAGATTTTTCAATCAATCCCCCTATTACTTAAATTCATCATCTTTTATTAAAATCATAAACTTGAGAAGTCTAACCCCATTAAAATATATTATTGTAAACAAGCCCAACTATTTTTTAATCAAAAATTGAATATAATTTGGTCATGAACCAATTTATCAGGTCATGAAGGCACCTACAACCCACTGTATGTGGACCACCTAACTAGAACTTAAACCAGGAATAATAAGAAAAGCATAAGATAATTGCAATAAATAAGGAAAGGACACAAAAATCTAGTATAATAAAAAAAGAGAATCCCAAAAACTTGTATTATAGTAAATGAGCCACTAAAAAATACAATCGATGTATAAAATAAAAACAACATCTACTTTTTCTATACAAGATAAGAAAATAATAGTCTAAAGGAAAAGATAAAGTTGGATCTTGAATTTCAGTCACCCTCTACCTTAGGCTCTGGATAGCAGCACAAACATCCTAAATCACGGCGCTCACTCACACTCAAATCTGCACTAGGAAGATATAGAGTGTAGTATGAGAACAAAAACGCCAACGTAATAGGGTACCCAGTAGGCATCATCGACTGACTAATCCCATATAAGAAATAGAAGCAGTAAATAGGAGATCATGAGGTAATAAGTCATAGAAGTCAAAGATTATAAGTATAGGAAAATAAGGTTGGCTGTAGATAAGAATAAAGAAAACAAATAATGGAGATAGATAACAACAATAATAGAAGAACCCAGATAAAAGTGGAAAAAAATATGGTTGATTCCTTGCAACAGATAAACAAGTAAAGAGAATAAATAAGGGCGGTGTACTGATAACCTCAATAAGACACAAAGAAAGAAGCCATTATAAAATGGAACCCATACATTAAAAGAACTCACTAAGCATTTTAGTCTAAAGTAACTACCTAAGAATCAATATAATAAAACACGATGGCATCCCACACTACCAAAATGTACAAATAAGTAAAGCTTACCCCCTGGCATCCCATACTACTAGAAGGTATATCCAAGAAAACAAGTACAAAAAGTAACATAGAAATGATGCAATAGTACTAGGTGCCTCAATGCTGTATGCACCCCTTTACGGATCTGTGGTTCATGAAGGTAGGACCATAGGAGTCATAGATAGGTAACCCCTCCGCTGGTTGCAGCTCGGATCGGTAGGGCCCATGGAATGAGTCCCTACACACTATCTCATAATATTGAATCTTATAACTGTCATATCTCAAGTCTCAATGCATGTTCTTTGGTATCACCGGGTCTTAAATCAGTCAAAACTTAATATTCATGTACAACTATATCTGGGACTAAAATCAGATAATGGCTAATACTCAAAATCCGACATTGAGCTGAAGCTCTAAGTGCTAGCAAGGTCATAGTACCCGGCGCTAGGTTTTAAGACCTGAACTAAACAAGTTAGAATAAAAGATAGGAGTACCGGGTGCTCAATCAACAATTAGATCTAAAACAAATTAATAAAATCATGAAACAACCCCTTTTAAGTAAAACATTCTTTTGATAAACCAATTTCTTATCGTATTAGCTAGTATTATCAAAATCTCTATGATCAACTTTGTTTTTTAAAATTTCAAAGCAATGTTAGTCATCAATATCCGAAAATGGGCCCTCAAGGCCATGCATGGTTTCAAAATCAAAGATACTGGTCCCTCGACCATAAAATAGCATAAATCAATGCTTAAAAATTCATGTTTCATGATGATGACACTCATAATCATAATAACAGATCACATATGGTCCTTTAGGCCCTACAGAGGCTCGGAATCTGTATTCATCTTGTTCTTTATTTACTTGGGTGCACTGCATTTTCAAAAGCTTTCTGTCGAACCGTCATTAATAACAACTATCCAAGTCCGGGACCTATGGACCTTTCCAATAATCTCACCATATATGTTCTAGTGGAATGAAGACCACTCAAGGTCATATGGTAAATCATAATCAAAATACAATACCGAAATAAAAATCAAGAACCGGACAAAAGAAGTAGATAGGATAAAGGGTACCGATCTAATATTCTGAACCCAAGGACGCTAATTAGTACAATTATTTTCAATATATGACAATTCTAATATTAGTAATCCATAGCCTACCTGATGTTTGAAGAAAGCTCACAAATACCGAAAAAAAAATATTCCGAACAACTCTAACAGCTTAAAAAATGCTCCAATGAACAGAATGATCATGAAACTAGCAAAATAATAATATATGTGTTAATATAAGTCAAACGATACCCATAAAGATATAATTATTTTTGGAGTCAAAATAGCCTACAGGCCCGCGAACTCGAAACTTCGAACAAAGGATACCAAAATGTTCCCTGCATCATAGAAAACTCATACACAAATTTGGATTTAAGATGAGAAAGGAACGAGCTAAATCAACGATTTAAAGTGAAGAAAGCGGTAGGAGAAATTTGAAAATTTATAGAAGAATTTCAATGAAATTTTAGTGAAAACTTACTAATTAGTGATGGAAAAATGATTAGAAATTTTCCTAATATTTCCCAATCTCAATAATGAAGACTCATGAATTTTCAATCTCAACAATGGGGTTTAGAGTGATTAAGAAGGAGAAAAAATGAGTAAAACTTCAGAATTTTAGAAGTAATAAGGCAGTGAAACTTTATTGCGATCGTGCCCAGGTGACCAGATTTTGTAGAGCAACAGGAAGACTACGATCGCGAAGAGGAATCAACTAGTCAAAACATAGGTTAAACCATCGTGATCACGAGGTATAGACCGCTGTTACGAAGAATAGAGACACAACCTTACGCGCTCGCGAAGGGAAGACCGTGATCACGAAGCTAAGCCTGGCACCAGATGACAACAATTTCAGCCAATAAATAAAACTTCAAACGATGGTTCAAAATTTATTTGGAACCCAATGAACAGTAACCAAATATACAAATTGAATGACAATAATATTCCGGACACAACGATTCCATCAAAATTTTGAATCGAGATTGATTTGATGAAATAATGACTAAAGTCAACCCTCAGTCTAAATTTCATAAATGTCTATCGAGTACCCGAAATAAGTTTGGCCAACTTCACTAACCCAAACTCAATATTTCGAAGCTGGTGGCATATTCCAATTTTACATCTGAGGCTCCTATCATCAAACGTTAACCAAAGTCAAATTTTCAAACTTCAAAATTCATAAAATATGCAAATTGAGATAAAATTACAACGAATGCTTCCGACACCAAAAATGTTCGTCTAGACCAAAATCCACATTCTGGAGCTAATGAAACTATCCTAATTTAATTCCGATTTTATTTTCAAGGAATATTGACCGGAGTCAATGATATCAGAAGTGAAGGCTTTAGGGAAACAAACATAACAACAAATGACTTTGGGCCTCTATAGAAAAGATCTGTGATGAAATAAAGTGAAAAAATGCAAAAAGAAGGGAAGAGTCATTATAAAACTTCCGATACTAAAAAGTCTTTTGTCCCTAAAAGTCCATAGAAAGGAGGATGAAAGGGCATCAACTCTGAGATAGGATAACACAGACCACATAAAACCTGTTTGGCCACTCTAAAGGGCTCCCAAAGCAAGGGGGTCACTTCCACGGAACCTCGATTGCTAAAAAATTGAAAATCACAATTTATCACTATCATCAAAGTGAGAAGATCTTAGGATTACACACAAATTGTATAGCCACCATCGATACTAAATAAATTATTCTTGGAATACCCCATACACAGTTGAAACAACATCATGATGCCCACCGAAGTAGGAATAAGACAAATGCCCAACCAAAGTATTTGAACTAAACAAAATGCCACACCACTAGAATCCAAATCCGAAAATAACTTAACTAACAAACCATCTGCAGTCCAGGCTCAAAACCATCACACTATCATATAGGAGACTCAAAAATGTTCACAATAATTTGTATTGGCTTTGAAACCCAAATTCTCTAATAATGAGCATCACCCTAAAAAGGTCTTAGTAAGAGAAAAATTTGGATCACTAATCCAAAACCCAACCTCGACCAATAGCAAAACTTCAAAGACGATTAACAAAATAAATACCCAGGGTCTGACACAATACATGCAATATTATATGAAACCAACCTAACTCACAAAGATAACTTGAACCACCCACTCAACGTAAAGGAAAATGAACCTCATTAGATAATGACTACCAAGCAAAGCAACCCATCAATTAACCGATAACAAATAAGAATAGCACATCCTCAAAAAGCAATCGCAACCTGCTACATGGACTGAAGTGACTTAAATTCGCTAGGAGGATTTGTTGTAGTCCCTAATGTACATCAATCAAAACCCTTATGTACATGGAATAGATAACTGTCTCACGCCATATCCCAAGTGCAGGCTTCCCTAGTTGAGTTGACTTAAAACTAGTGGGATTTCCTACTAGTTGTACAGTACGCTCACAAAAAGGGAGTCCATCGTCACTCTTCTTAGTCCTAATACATGAATACAACTGCAGTTTATACAACGAGACTGAATTACGGATTTTTGGATAGGATTCTAAGAGATATAGCTAGGGTAAAGAAATCCCTACTTAATTCTACAACCTTGCCGGTTCTTAACACACAAGTCCATCCGTGATCGGAAGGGTATATATGACGTTGTCGAGAAATAAACTCGTGGGATAGATTATGAAATAACTAAGACAGCATCGGTGCCGTAAATAATGACCAAATTCGATCCATCTCATAACCAAACACAATGATCAAACCAATTTGAAGATGAAAGATATACCATCACAACACAAGAGTAATCTAAAACTAAAAGAAGTATCAATTCTAATGCATTCCAAGACCAAATTACCCCATATTTAACCAACCACTAAAGTAGAGCACCCAATAAATTGTTGAAGCCACACTATCAATTAAGACAATTCACAATTTTTTTGTGGAGAAGTAAGCCCAAGCAAAACCACAACACCCCCCAAACCTTGCAATACTAACCACACTTCCATTGCACCACTCTGATGTACCAGAACAAGGTAAGTAGAAGATTTCTGCTCAAAATATCAAGACAATCAAGGAAAAACCAAAGATACTAACCCTAAATGACAATCATACAATAACTAACCATACGAACAACCTAGATCTATTAGACCATAAAAATCATGGAAGGTAAATATTTGATTGGCGTCTTTGATTCACTATTAAAGAATATACTGCAAGGAAAAACACATGCAAAGAATCACTACAATACTAAAAAATTACTTAACATACTCCAAAGTTGAACGTCGAATCCTTTAACTCAATGAAAAAGTCAGACGACAAGAAAGAACAAAGGTGGAACTGGTGCACGCCTCTATCCCAAAAACACAAAACTCAAAATATCACTCAGATGGAAGGTCAGGTAGGTTAGTCAATACAACTCAACAAAAACTTATCAAACATAAAAATCAAACAAGGAATGAAGTATTAAAGCTAACATTGCAGGTAAAAGATAAACAAGCCCAACGATTTCACATAACTAATTTCCTAGCCCGAAGGATGGGAAAGTCCCAAATGGTGCATGGCTAAAGAACCCTATCACGCTACCAGAAGCATGTAAAAAGAATTCAAGGTAAAGATCTAGCACAACAGTGTAGGAATGCATGAAAAGAAGGTAACTCTACTATGCCCCAAGATCACTACAACCAGCTCAACTATAAAGAATATCACAACCCAAAAATCAAGATCCTCAACAGCTACCAAACGGAATCTAAAGTCGCAATCCACTACTAAGATATAAACTACTAAGGTAGAAAGAAATAACCACATCAATAGAAGCTCAAAAGTTAAAATCATCATAGAGTAACACCATTAAATAGAACAGAGGAACATGTAAACATTGAATCTAGATAAGGGCACATAGAGTCCAAACTCAACAGAGAGGGAAACAAATAAGGATATATAGAGGAGAAAAAAAATATAAAAGTCATGTAAATCCATATTTATCCACAATATTGAGAGTTCAAACCTAAACTCACAACTACTGAGGTCCCTTCCTCTACTCTGAACAGAAGAACACGAAGCTGACTAAGAACATCACTACAAGAATGACACTTACCCTAACCTCCTGACATACCATGTTGAGGAATACCTCTAATCGGTGGCTATATTACCTCATAAGGACTCTGAAATAAATAAATTAATGGATGAATTGTCCTACGCTAGGGAAAATCTATAGAAATATGACCAGGAGCCCCACACTCAAATTACAACCAGCCCTAGGAGAATCCGTAAACTGGTGATCGAATTTACCACACTCCAAGAATAACCCTAGCCTCCAATGCCTACGAAGATCCCTCATAGAATCTGAATGGGCACCCTGGGTTAAACCAGCACAAAATGTGTCACTCGAAGTCTAACCAAAACTCTGCCCATTAAGATCATGTTAAACCCCATCTGAAGTCTGTAGAACTGTTTGAACCGGCTTAATAGGATGATCCCTATTTCCTGACTTACCATCACCAGAATAATCCTCATGCTGCGACCTCCAACCACTACCTCTATATACCACCTAACATAGACTCTCAATAAATACTAGAGTGGCCAGCAGCCTAAGTGAAAGAATGGCCCGCTACTAAGGTTGTAGTGCTAGATGAAGTGGCAAGTTCAAACCATCAAAAAACCTCTGAAACCTCTCATGATCTGAAGGGAAAATCATAAAAGTACACCCAAACAACTCACGGTATATAGATTCATGCTCAAAAATAGATATGGAACCCTATTGCAGGCCTCTAAACTTACACCTATCCTAAGAGGTACTCCAAAAATCGGGTAATATCCCTACCTATGGTACAACACTGAATGACCTCAAAACCCCTAGAAGTATCTCTTGAAGGGTTGATGTAGCAATAAGTCCAGGTGGTGCTGACTTAGGTGCAATATAAACTGGTTTCTAGACCTTAGGTGGATACAAAATTGGAATAGGCTGCGGTTGAACCTCTGAAGCTCTAATAGGTGTAAAAACTCTTATGGGGTTGCAGAACGAGAACTTCCTTTACCTTGGGATTGACCTCTAGCATAACTCGTAGCTGAAATTATGTCTGACAGTGTAGCAAGCCTCCCATATCCTGTTGTTGCAATAATCGTGAATGTGTCATCTACGATAGAGTGAATAAGAACAAAGGGGAATTGAAGAGACCAACTAGGATGCACGCTTGATGTAGAATTGAAAAGGGAATGATTGCCTAAATATGTCATTGTTTCCTCCTGAAGATAGGATATGAACGTTATCGTACCTAATCCATAGGATTCTACTAGACACTGACTCATGTACCAAGGATACCAATAAACCTAGGTCTACGATACCATTCTTTCAAGACCCAATTTTTTGGGTTATGAAGGAACCTACAACCCACTGTAAGCACCGCTCAACTAAAACTGAAACCAGAAATAAAAACAAAAGTAGAAGATAATTGTTATAAAAAAGGAAAGGTCATACAAAAATCTAGTATAATGAAAAAGGAATCCTAAAAACCTAATAGTCTAATGCATGAGCCACTATGAATTACAACCAATGTTGAAAATAAATACAACATCTGCTTTGGGAATACAAGATTAGCAAATAACATTCAAAAGGAAAAGATAAAATGGGATCTTGAATGTTGAAGATCACCATTTACCTTAGGATCTGGATAGCAGCATGAACCTAAAATAAAAGTACTCACTCATACTTGGATCTGTACCACGAAGAGAAATAATGTAATATGAGTACCAAAGTAATCGGGTAGGAATCATTGGCCGACTAGGCCTATACAAGAAATAAAAATAGTAAATAGTAGATAATAGAGGCAATAAGTCATAGAAGTCAAAGGGTATAAGTATAGGCAAGTACTTTTAGCTACAGATAAAAATAAAGAAAAAAGGAATAAATAATGGAGCTAGCTAGCAACAATAACAGAAAAACCCAGATAAATAAGTGAAAGTGTACCTGAGTCCTTGCAACAGATAAACAAGTAAAGAGAATAAATAAGGGCGGTGTACCATAACCTCAATAAGACACGAAGGAAGAAGTCATTATCAAATGGAACCCACACATAAAAAGAACTCATTGTGAATTTTAGTCTAAAGTAACTAGCTAAGAATAAATACAATAAACCACATTAGTATCCCATACCAAAAAGTACAAACAAGAAAAGCTCAATTGTTGGCATCCCATACTACTAGAAGGTACATCCAAGAAAATAAGTGTGGAAAGTAACATAGACATGATGCAATAGTACCATGTATCTCAATACTGTATGCACCCCCTTCCGTCTCTATGGCTCATAAAGGCGGGACCTATGGGAGTCATAGATAGGAAACCCCTTTGCCGACTATAATCCAGATCGGTAGGGACCATGGACGGTCCCTACATAATATCTCATAATCTCGAATCTTATGGCGCTTATAACTCGAGTCTCAATGCATATGACCGGGCATCACCAGGTCTAAAACAAGTTAAAAATCAATATATTTACCCAATTATGTCTGGGACTAAAATCAATTAATGGATAATACTCAACATCCAACATAGGGACGAAGCTCTAAGTGCTAGAAAGGTCATAGTATCCTGTGCCAGGTTTTAAGGTCTGTACTAAAACAAGTTAGAAAAAAAAAAGATAGGAGTACCGGGTGCCAAATTGATAATTGATTCTAAAACAAATTAATTAGAACCATGAAACAACCCCTTTTAAGTAAATATTTCTTTTTATAAACCAATTTCATATCAATATTAACCAGTATTATCAAAACCTCTGTGATTAGCATTCTTTATCAAAATCTCAAAATAGTGTTAGCAATCCATATCTGAAAATAGGCTCTCAAGGCCATGCAACGCTTTAAAATTAATGATATTGTGCCCTATTCCATAAAATAGAAGAAACCAATGCATAAAAGTCCATATTTCATAATGATGACAAGCACAATCTCAACAATAGATCACAGATGGTCCTGCTGGCCCTGCACAGGTTCAAAATCCCTACAACACATAAATATCATCCATTAAAATTTGGGACTCATGAAACCTTCCCAATAATCCCATAATATATGTTTCAGAGGCAATGAAGACCACTCGGGGTCATAAGGTAAACCATAATTGAAATACAATATTGAAATGAAAATCAAGAACCAAATTAAAGAAGTGGACAGGGTCAAACGTACCAACCCAAAATTTCCAACCCAAGGATTCTAATTAGTACTATTATTTTCTATATAATACAAGTCCAATATCAGTAATACATAGCCTACCCAACGTCAGAAGAAAGCTCGCAAATACCAAAAGAAAGCAGCCCCAAAAAACTCAACCAGCTCAGATAATGCTCTAACAAACTCGAATGATCAGAAAACAATCAAATAATAATTTATGTGTTAATATGAGTAAAACAATGCCCATAAAGCTATAATTGTAACTGGTTTAAAATCTAAGTCACAGGCCTACGGGCGTGGGAACCCAAAACTCCGAACAAAGGTAACAAAATGTTCCCTACTCGTAGGGAACTCATAGCTGAATTTGGAGATAAGACGATCAAGGAATTAGATCAAATCAATGATATAAAGTGACGAAAGAAGTAGGAGAAATTTGGGAATTTATGGAAGAATCTCAATCTGAGTGAAAACTTACCAATTAGTGATGAAAATGTAATTAGAAATATTCTCCAATACTTCCCAAGCTCTATAGTGAAGACCCATGAATTTACAAGCTCAAATAGGGTTTAGAGTGAAGAAGAAGGAGAAAAAATTAGCAAAATTTCAGAATTTGAAAAGTTATACAGGCAGCCAAACTTTATTGCTATCGCATCAAGGTAACCACAATCACTTAGAGCATAATCTAGGAGGACTGCAATTGCAAAGAGGAATCACTTGGTCATTGAATGGATTAAACCATTACGATCGCGATATACTGACTGCGATTGCTAAGACTAGAGACAATAACCTACATGGTCGCAAAGGGAAGATCGCGAAGGCTAAGGCTGCGACCAGATGACAATAATTTAAGCTAATATTCAAACTTCAAACGTTGTTTCTAAATGCGTTAGAAACTCAATAAACACAAACAAATATGTATATTGCATGGAAACTATATTCTGGAATCAAAGTCACAAAATAAAATTTCATTTCGAGATCATTTTGACAAATATTGACTAAATTCCACCCTTGATCTGAATTCAATAAATTCCAACTACGTATCTGTAATGGGCCCGACTAACCCGAGGTCCGAACAAAACTTCACCAAACCTAAACTTGACAATTCGGAGTTGAAGGTGCAGTTGGATTTTCAATCTGAGGCTCCAATAATCAAGTCAACCAAAGTCAAACTTTCAAACTCCAAAATACATAAAACATGTAAATCGAGATAAAATCACTATAAAGGCTTCCGAATACCAAACAAAAGTCCCTTTAGAACTAAATCTATGTTCCGGAGCTAACAGAACTATTGGAATTCAATTTCGAGTTCATTTTCTAGGAATTTTAACCAGAATCAACGATATTAAAAGTTAATGCTCTAAAATAGAGAAATGGACATAGCAACCAAATGAACAACCCGAAAACCGAACAACTGGTCTCAATAAGTTATAAATGACTTGAGGCCACTACAGAAAAGAGCTAAGATGCAAGAAACTTTGAAAAATGTGAAATTGATCGAAAGGGTCATTGCAACATCTACTAAAAAAATTTCATCCTCGAAAGTCTAAAAAAAGAGGAAAGAAGGGAATCAAACTCCGATATAGGACAACACAAACTACACAAAATCCACTCGGTCACTTAAAAGGGCTCCCAAGGCAAGGGGATACTTCCACTGAACCTCGATTGTTAGAAATTCGAAAATTACCAATTTCTCACTATCGCCAAACTGAGAATATCATAGGCTTCCACACAAATTTTTGCAGCCACCATTGACACTAAACAAATTATTCTTGGGATACACCACACATAGCTAAACAACATCACGATACCCACCGAAGAAGGAATAAACAAATGCCCAACCAAAGTAAGAAAATAGGAACCAAACTATATGCCACACCAATGGAGTCCAAATCTCATAATCACTTAATAGACTCACCTCCTGAAGCCCAAACTAAAAACCATGACATCATTTGGTAGAAGACTTGAAATTGCTTATAATAACCTATCTTGATCAATGAAACCCAAATACTTTAATAATAACCATCACCATAAATAATTCATAATAAGAGAAAAAGTTTGATCACCGACTTCTAAAACCTAACCTCGACCCATAGAAAAACATTGAAGCCAATGAACAAGTTAAATACCAAGGGTCTGACACAATACACGAAACATTATATTGAACCAACCCAACCCTCGAAGACAACTTAAACCACCCACTCAACATAAAGGAAACCAAACAGGTAGGAGCGGATAAGCAAACTCGATTAGCTAATGGAGATTTAAAAAAATAACCCGAGCTGATAACAAACCCAAATAACACACACATCCGAAAAAATCTATG
>JBDJHY010182533.1:0-12051 GCA_039654485.1 Withania somnifera
CAGAGGTCAAAACAGTTTATGTTTATATTTAAGTAAGCATTATTTACTTTATTATTTTGTTGTACGTATGTTGCGACCTTCTATAGACCTTGCCAATATGAGCTTACGGGTGACCGGAGAAGGTGCATATAGGAGATGAGAGGTATACAAGTTTTGTCAATTGATGTTGTTCTATCTGGATGGGCTTGCGAGTTCGGGGTAGAAGCATATAGATTTACTCTATGATCATTGAATCATATCATCTTGTATACCTTGTGAGTGTTGTTTGTTGGTTTTACTCTTCGGTAGGATGGGGTGCAGAGAGTTTGTATTCATCCTTGTTTGTTCCTTATTTACTTTATGATGTAGTGACATAATGATATTGGTTGGTCAGATCTTAAGGAATCCCTCTTTTATGCTCTTTTTTTATTCCTGTTGTAATAGCCCTTTTCCCCTATCTCTATTAATTAAGGTTACCAGTATACCACCATCTCTGTTATTTATAGTATCTCTTTTTAGTGCATATGGATTCAGGTACGTTCTTTCTCTTGTTTGCCAGATTCTTCCTTACTGTAGCTAGTTATCTAGGATACTTACCTTTCTTTATCCTATTAGCTTATTTTTTATGTTTGTAATCCTTGTTTACATCAATGACTTGTTTTCTCTATCTATCTATTTAATGCTCTTATTTATTATATTTTCCTGGTTGGCCTACAATGCCTGCTGATTACCCATTATTTTCGTACTCATACTAAACCTCTATATCTTTTTGGTACATATTCGGGTACGAGTGGTCCATATTGATCTCTTGATTCCAGCATTGACTCAATTATTGAGGTAGATGATGGCTTCTAGCATCCAAAGCTTATGTTTTACCCTTCTTATATTCTTTTTGTTGTTGATTTTTTAGACAAATATTGTATTTGTTTTCAAAAATTATATATTTGTTTTAGTGGCTCTTGTGGTGGGTATTAGGTTTTGGGGTTATTATTGACTTATTTGAGACTTCAGCATATCCCTGTCTGTTAGTTATGTCTTTTCTTCCTCTTTTAGTTTATCATCTATTCCTTGTGTGCTTGTTAGGTAGTTCTCTTATGGTGGAATGTAGGTTCCCTCATGAACTGAAAAATTGGGTTATGAAAAAGATTTTTCATGGACCTAGGTATTTGATATCCTTAGTACATGAGCCAATGTCTGGTAGATCTTTAGGTAGGGTGAGGAGACATATGTATCTTATCTTCAATAGATACATCTTAAGGAATTTCTTCTCTTTCATTTATGTATCAATCATGTATTGTAGTTGGTCTTTTGACAGGTCATTTGTGCATGTTCACTCTACTGCAGATGGAACTCACATGATATTCGGCAGCAGTAGGAGATTATGCACAAGTTGAACCTCCAATTAGATCACAAGTAAGGAGTCAATCTTGTAAGGGACGAGGATGAGAATATGCCAAAGTAGAAAACTCAGCTAGGGATGCTTCTCCAGTCAGTGCTTTGGATGTTGAACTTTAGCTTATACCAGTTCAGTAGCCATTTTAGTAGCCAGTAGTGTTGCAGGGACTAGCTTTCTTTCCTTGGATGTACCTCTAGCACTGAATGTTTATGGTTTGGCTATTCTTTTATCAATTTTAGCATTCCCTATTTAGGTGCCTCCAGTACCACTGTATCCATCTTCAGCAGCTGCATTGTCTACTCCATCTGTAGTTCTATCAATACCATCTCACCCGCCTATGTCTGACTCATATCAGAAGGTGTTGGGTCAATTCATGAGGTTGATTCCTCTAAAATTTACTAGTATGTATGGAGAGGACCCGAGAGAGCTCACTAGTTGATATCAGGAGGGGTTACATAACCTTAGTTTGCTTGAGTCTCATGGTTGGATATAACAGTATATCAGCGGACAACTTTGTCAAGAAATGGTGGAGGTCTTATTTTTCTACCAAGTCAGCTGACTCTACTAAGATTACTTGTACTTCCTTCCTTGGTGTATTTTTAAAAAGGAATATTCCTCATATCAAGCAAGACTGCAGGAAAGAGGAGTTTCTGAGACTTGAGAAGGGTTCTTTATCAGTTTCTAAGTATGAAAGAGATTTCACCGGTTATCTACTTATGGTGCTAGATATATCGCTACATAAATGGGAGGATCTGTTGTTTTTTTCCTGAATTAGAATTGGATATTCATCAAACTTTTAAGGTAGTAGTATCTACTGAGTTATCCTTTCAGGCCATTCTTGAGCATTTATTTTCTATGGAGGATATTGCTAATAGGAGGAGAGGTAAAGAGGAAAAGAGGCCCCGCCATTAGCGTCATTTCGATGGTTCGAGGCATGCTAGTTGGGATTATCATTTATTTGGTAGGACCAAATCTTGGCCTCAGTAACAAGGGTAGTCTATTTGTCATATAAATGCATCATTACAAGCTTTGGTAGTGGTTCTTCAGGCTATGGTATCCATTATAGTTCATTCAGTTCTTCTTTCCCTATTCGTCATTATGGGACTTTTTATGACTGCAGTTCTATGGGACATATATATGGAGACATTTTTTAGATTTGTTCTATTCAGAATGTGTTTCAGCTGATCATTGCTCCAACTCTTATTCCCGACAACCAGTTCGAGTTGTTCCACCTCAAGGGAGGGGTGATGGTGCTCCAGGTCATAGTGTTTCTCAACATAGTGAGGGCGGTAGTTGTGAGGGTGTCCATGATGGTTTTCATGGAGGTAGTCTCCATTATTTCAATGTTGTGCCAGGTAGACCTGAGGCAGAGGCCTCTGATGTTGTTATGACATGTACTATCTCTATATATTATTAGCCAACTTTATTTGATATAAGCTCTACACTTTCCTATGTGTCATCTTATACTGCTTCGTATTTGAGTATGGTTAGTAATCCATTTCCTGTGTCGTCATCTGTCTCCACATCAGTAGGTGATTCTTTTGTAGTAGAGTGTGTGTTGAGATCATGTTCCATGATTATTAGGGATTTACAGACACAAGTTGATTTGATATTATTGGATATGGTTGACTTTTATGTGTTACTGGGATGGAATAGTTATCCCCTCACAGAATAGTCATAGATTATTATGCCAAGACTGTGACCTTAGCTATCCCCGGTGCATCCTTGGTCATGTGGCATGGATAAGTAAACCACGTACTTATGAGAATTATTTATTGGATTATGGCTCGTCGTTTAGTTTCTCATGGTTTCTTGGCTTATCTTGCTTATGTTTTAGATAGTGTTGGTTGTGTTACTCCTGAGTCAGTACCTATTATTTGTAAGTATCTTGATATGTTTCTGGCATTCTCTGTTGCCTACTACCTGAGCAACACATTGATTTTGGAGTTGACTTAGAGTCAGGCACCAAGCCCATTTCCATTGATCCTTATTATATGGCACCTTTTGAGCTGAGAAAGATCAAGACTCAACTTTGGATTTTTAGATAAGCGCTTCATTCAACCTAGTGCTTCGCCTTGGAATTCTCTTGTTTTGTTTGTGAAGAACAAATATGGTTCTATGCATATGTGTATCGATTATAGGAATCTTAATGGTGTTAAAGAGAAAAATAAGTATCCTATTCCTCATATTGATGATCTATTTGACCGGCTTCAGTGTTCTTCCATTTTTTATAATATTGGTTTGGGATTATGTTGCCATTGGTTTAGGATCTAGATTGAGGATAACTCAATGATAGTATTGAGTACACGGTATGGTCATTATGAGTTCCTTATGATCTATTTTGGGTTGACTAATAAACTCAAAACCTATATGGATTTGATGAACTGTGTGTTCAAGCCTTAACTTTATCCCTTTTTTATTGTATTCATCGATGATATCTTGGGGCATTCAATAATTAGGGAGGACCATGAGCGTTATTTAAGGATTATTCTTCAGACTTTGATATATCATTAGATTTTATCTAAGTTCTTAAAGCGTGAGTTTTGGCTTGAGTTGGTTATATTTTTACAACATATAGTGTCCAAAAAGGGTATTAGAGTAAATACTACTAAGATTGTAGTTGTCTATGATTGGCCTAGATCGACTACTCATACCGATGTCTATAGATTTGTTGGAATTTCTTGTTACTACTAACATTTTGTTGAGGAATTCTCTTCTATAGATGATCCATTGAATAGATTGACTAGAAAGAATTTTCCTTTCTAGTGGTCAGATGAGTGTGAGACTTTCTCTTAGAGGCTTAAAGAGATTTTGACTTTTTCTCCTATGTTAATATTGTTGGTTGAGGGTCAGAGATCACTTCTCAGTTTTAGAGAGTAGTTCATCATGGGATTCTTACCGAGGTCCATCTTAGAATAACATTTCATCCCCAGATAGATGGTCAGTCGAAAAGGACCATGCAGGTCATGAAGGATATGTTGAGGGCTTCTATTCTTGATTTTGGTGGTTTTTGGGATCCACATTTGGCTTTGGCATAGTGTTCATAATAAAAATTCTACCATTCTAGTATCAGATGACTCCATTTGAGGCTTTGTATAGTACACGAAGTCGTTCTCCTATTGGTTTGTTTGAGACTAGATTGCATATTAAAGATCTACTTTTAGATACTTTGGACATAAACCTAGATTATAGAGTACATATCTACTTTAGGATGCTTTAGTCATAGTTTGACTCATTTAGGATAGATATTAGGCAGCCTAAAGTTGATAGAAGAGTTATTCAGACCATCGTCGACATACCTTGGAGTTTAGTGTGGGTGATTGAGTCTTTTTTTGGCATCTCCCATGAAGGGTGTGATGATATTTCAGAAGAGCAGCAAGCTCAATCCCCAATACATTGTCCCTCTTGAGATTCTTGTTTAGATTGATAGTTTTACTTATAAGCTAGCCTTTCCTCCTATATTTTCAACTGTACATCTCAATATTTGTATTTTTTTGAGCCTTTAGGTACTGCCTTGTTCGAAACTTTAGGAACAAAAGTCCTTATAGTAGTTGATGGTGTAATGACCCATAGGGTTATTTTCAAGTTTTTTTTTCATACATCTTAGAGATATACTGCGAGGACCTAAATCATTTGTGACTTATTAGAACTGGTGGTCGATTATCGGGTCGTTCATATAGTTGTTATGTTTGTTTCTTTGTTTTAGAGCCTTTAATATTAAAATCCTAGAATTTTGTCAACATTTTATGAGAATAAGGTGAGAAACAAATTCCCATAGTTATGTTAGCTTCAGAAAGTGGATTTTGGTCTAGTTGTACTCTTAGTTAGAGTTCGAAGGCTTTGGTTTTTATTTTGTGCAATTTTACATGTTTTGTGTGCTTCATGGTTCATAAGTTGAGCTTGGGTGGTCATTTTGTGATCAGAGTCTCGGACTGAAAATTTAATTATGCCATCATCTCTAAAATATCGAGTTTTGTTTTAGGTGAGTTTTTCATTTGGGCTTCGGTCTAAGAGGTCTCATTTTGAATACTCGGTTGGTAAGTTGGTTATTTTGGCTAAGTGTTGATTATGGTAAATATTTTGTTGAGATGACGTAGGATCAGAATTTTTTCTATGTCGTTGAGTCTGGAATGTCATTTCCATACATTTAGCATATTTGATTTGTGTTCATCATGTTCTGAATTTGTTACCAACATCGATTTGAGATTTGTGTTTTAAGTTGTCTTGCTATCATCCGGTGTAGGTCCTGAGTCTCCTTCTTGTTTGCAGGACCTGGATGTGTTCATGGTGAATCCGAATTGGTTGTTCTCCTCATTTTTTACTAGTCCTACACGTTCATAGTGGGTCATCTTTGTTGTTGACCGTGTTCGCAGTTAGCTGGCTCCTTACGCATAGGCTAGTCACCTGGCACTATTAAACTCCAAAACTTTAATTTCATTCATTTTCATCATCTTTTCACTTCCTAAACACTCTAAAACCTCCATTAAAATCCTTAGGTCTTTGCATTAGCTATTAGGTTACATTGAAAACTTAGTTTATACAATTATTCATCTATTTTTCCTAAGTTTCCACTTTAATTTCTTCAAATCTCATCCAAATTTCCCAATTTCAAAGTTAGTTCTTTAGTCTAATCCACTATTTCAAGATTATTTCTTACTCATCTTAGCTTCAAATTTTGGGTATGAGTTCCCTATGAAGTGGGGAACATTTTTATACATTTTGTTCGAAGTTTCAGGTTTGCAGGACCATTTTGACCCATAATTTAATCTTAGATATTTTCATATATTTATGAGTATTATTTTAATTTTATTAACATGTAGACTATTATTTTTCTAGTTTGTGGTCGTTTGAGCTCGTTTGTGCATTTTTTGAGTTTGGAGCAGTCTCGAATCTTCTATTCAGTGTTTGTGAGCTTGTCTTCGGAGGAAAGGTAGTTTATGGGCTATGATCTTAAAATTAGTTTATATGGAAAGCAATTATAGTATTTAGGCATCGTGAATTGGTATTTCTAGGTTAGGATCCATGGTCCATGTTCGCTTCTTTAGTCCTCTTTTTTGTTACGTATTGGTGTTGCATTTTCATTTATAGTTATCGTATGACCCTGAGTGGTCTTGATTGAATCTGGAACATAGATGGAGGGTTATTAGGAATGTCCATGAGTCCGGAACATCGACTTGGCTAGTTATGCTTACTATATATATTAAGCATGTGCAAGGCCACTAGGAATTGTTTTGATATTGTTGTGATTGAGCATATCATCATAATGAAACTGGTTTTGTGTAATCTTGTGGGACCCATAGTTAGTATTTAAGAAAAATGGACATTTTAAAAATGTTTTACCAATTTTGATGACAAAAAGCTTAAGTGAAGAGTATCATCACCATGTTGAGTTCTTATTAGACTTGGTTGCGTCCATGATCTAGATGCTTATTTCATTTCTTATTTAGTCCCGATTACAGCTAGTTGCGGTCATTGACATTGATTTTTATGTAGACCTATCAAAGGTCCAAATATAATTTTTTTTTATCTGAGTACAGTTTATGTTTATGTAAGCATATTTTACTTTATGAGTTTTCTGTACGTGGGTTTCCGCCTTCCTGACCCTACCTATATGGGCTTGTGGGTGATCTCAGAGGAGGGGTACTAGAGAGTTTACATTCATTATTGTTTGTTTCCTTATTTACTTTATGCAATTGTAATATACTGATCTTGGTTGGTTAGATCTTGTGGGATCTCTTTTATGGTCATTGGCTAGATCATAAGGAAACCCTCTTTTATTCCCTTATGTTATATTTGTTGTAATAGCCCTTTCCCCATCTCTTTTTTTTTTTTTTTTGAGGTTACTTGTATAACATCTTTATTTTTTATTGTATCTCTTCTTAGTTGCGCATGGATTCATGTAAGTTCTTTCTCTTGTTTTCCTAATTCTTCCGTACCATAGCTAGTCTTCTAGGATACTTACCTATTTTTATCGTATTAGCTAGTTTTCTATGTCTATGATCCTTGTTTTAAATCAATGACTTGTTTTCTTTATATATCTATTTAATTCTCTTATTTATTATATGTTCCTAGTTAGCCTATGATGCCTACTGGTTACCCATTATTTTTGTACTCATACTACACTTCTACACCTTTTATATGCATACGTAGGTACGAGTGATCCATGTTGATCTCCTGATTCGAGCCTTGATTTAGTTGCTGAGGTAAACGATGGATTCTGGTATTCAAAGCTTATCTTTTACCATTCTTATATCGCTTTCTGTTGTTGATTTTGAGACAGATATTGTATTTTATTTTCAAATATTCTATTCTTGTTTTAATGGCTCTTATTAGATATTAGGTTTTAGGGTTATTATTGACTTATTTTAGAGTTCTTTTAATCCCTATCCCTTAATAATGTCTTTTATTCTTCTTTTAGTTTACTATTCATGCCTTGTGTGCTTGTTGGTAGTTCTCTTATGGTGGGATGTAGGTGTCCTATGACCTGAGAAATTAGGGTCATGAAAAACTTATATCTTAGCCCTAGGTTTGTTGATATCCTTAGTACATGAGCCAGTGTCTAATATATCTTTAGGATAGGGTGAGGAGACGTCTGTATCTTATCTTCAAGAGGCTACAAGGATATTTTAGGAATTCCTTCTCTCTTTACTTATGTATCAAACGTGTATTGTAGTTTGTCTTTTGAAATCTCATTTGTTATTATTGACTTTTCTGCAGATGTCATGCACATGATCTTCGACAGAAACAAGAGATTATGAACCTTTTGTACCTCTATTTAGAGCATTAGGTAGGAGTAAATCTAGTAAGAACCTAGGATAAGAACATTCCAGAGTAGCAACCCCAGCTAGATATGTTTCTCCAGTCATCACATTCGGATGTTGAGCCTGAGCTTGTACCAGTGTATTAGCTAGTTTAGTAGCCACTAGTGTTGCACGGACCAACTTTCTTTTCTCCGGGTGTGCCTATGGCACTCGATTTTTTTGGTTTGGGTGTTTTTCCATAACAGAATTTACTAGTATATAGGGAGAGGACCCGAGAGACTTCACTAGTTGATGCAAGGAGGGGTTACATAACCTCAGTTTGCTTGAGCCTCACGATGTAGATTTCATAGTATATCAGCGAACAACCTCTACAAGCAATGGTGGAGGTATTATTTCTCTACAAGGTCAACTATCTCTACTCATATTACTTGAACTTCCTTCCATGGTGCATTTTTAAAGAGGTTTATTACTCGTACCGAGAAAGACCGCAGGAAAGAGAAGTTTCTGAGACTTGAGAAGGGTTCTTTATCAATTTCTAAGTATGAGAAAGTGTTTCACCAGTTATTTGCTTATGGTGCATATCTCTACTTAGATGAGGAGGATATGTTGTTTTGTTCATGGATTACAATTGGATATTAATAAAACTTCTAAGGTGGTAGTGTGTATTGGGTTATTCTTTCAGACCATTCTTGAGCATTTCCCTTTTATGGAGGACATTACTGATAGGAGAAGAGGTAGAGAGGAAAACAGGCCCCTCCATTAGCGTCATTTTAGTTGTTCGAGGCATGGTAGTAGGGGTTCTGGTTTATTTGGTAGGACCACTCTCAGCCTCAGCAGCAGGGGTAGTCTATCTGTCATATACATGCATTGTTACAAGCACTGGTAGTGGTTCTTCATGCCATGGTGGCCATTATGGTTTAGCCACTTCTTCTTTCCCTATTCATCCTTATGGGCCTTATTATGATTGCAGTTCTATGGGCCATATATATAGAGACTGTCCTCGGCTTTTTACGGTTCAGGTTGTGGTTCACTTGATTGTTTCTCCAGCTCCTAATTCTTGATAAACCAATTAGATCCATGCCACATCAAGGCAGTGGTGCTGGTGCTCCAGGTCTTGGTACTCCTAAGCATAGAAAGGGCGGTGGTTGTAAGGGTGGTCATAGCGGTAGTCTCTATCATTTCTAAGTTGTACCAGGTAGACCTGAGGCAAAGGCCTTTGATGTTGTTATGACAGTTACCATCTCTGTGTGTTATTAGCCAGCTTTATTTGATACAGGTTCTACATGCTTCTATGTGTCATCTTATTATGCTCAATATTTGAGTATGGTTAGTGATCCATTTCCTGTGTCGTTATCCATCTCTACCATAGTAGGTGATTCTTTAGTAGTGATCTTGTGTTGAGATTCTTTTCCATGATTATTTGGGATTTTGAGACTCTGGTTGATTTGATATTATTGGATATGGTTAACTTTTATGTGATACTGGGCATGGACTAGTTGTCCCTCATAGAGCGGTCCCTATATTGTTATTCTAAGATCGTGATCTTAGCTATACCCGATGCATCCTTGGTCATGATTCATGGTTTTGTTAATCACGTACCAACAGGAATAATTTATTAGATTATGGCTAGTCATTTTATCTCTCATGGTTTCTTGGATTATCTTGTTTATGTTAGAGATAGTGTTGATTCTGTGACTCTTGAGTTAGTACCTGTTGTTTGTAAGTATCTTGATGTGTTTCTGGCCGACCTCCCTGTCCTACTACTTGAGAGATACATTGATTTTGGAATTGAGTTGAAGTAGGGAACTAGGCCCATTTCTATTGATCCTTATTATATGGCACCTAATAAGCTGAGAGAGATCCAGACTCAACTTTAGGATTTTTTATATAAGGGTTTCACTTAGCCTAGTGCTTCGCATTGGAATTCTTCTATTTTGTTTGTGAAGAAGAAATATGGTTCTCTATGTATGTGTATCAATTATAGAAATATTAATGGTTTTACAGTGAAGAATAAGTATCCTATGCCTTGTATTGATGATCTATTTGACCAGCTTCAGGATTCATCCATCTTTTCTAAGATTGGTTTGAGATCAGGTTACCATCAGTTCAGGATCTGGACTGAGGATATCTAAAAGACAGTATTGAGGACGTGGTATGGTCATTATGTGATACTTTTGACATATTTTGGATTGACTAATGAACCCACTACCTTTATGGATCTGATGAACTTTGTGTTAAGGCCTTAACTTTATCCCTTTGTTATTATGGCCATCGATGATATTGTTGTGTATTCAAGGTTTAGGAGGGACCATGAGCGTCATTTAAGGATTGTTCTTCAAACTTTGAGAGATCATCTTTTGTTTTCTAGGTTTTTAGAGCTTGAATTTTTTCTTAAGTCAATTATACTTTTATGACATATAGTGACCAATGAGGGTATTAGAGCGAATCTACTAAGATTCCAATTGTCTATGATTGACCTAGATCGACTACTCATACCAATGTTTGTAGCTTTGTTTGAATTGTTGGTTACTAATATTGTTTTGTTAAGGGATTCTCTTATATAGATGTGCCATTGAATAGATTGACTAGAAAGAATGTTCCATTCCAGTGATCAGATAAGTGTGAGACTTACTTTTTAAGGCTTAACGGTATTTTAACTTCTGCTCCTATGTTGACATTTTTGGTTGAGGGTTAGAGTTCACTTCTCAGTTTTGGAGAGTTGTTCATCATGGTATGGTACTAAGGTCCATCTTAGCATAACATTTCATCCCCATATGGATGTCATCCAAAAGGACTATTCAGGTCCTGGAGGGTATGTTGAGGACTTGTGTTCTTGATTTTGATGGTTTTTAGGATCAACATTTGGCCATCGCAGAGTTTCCATAAAAGAAAAGCTACCAGTCTAGTATCAGATGACTCCATTTGATGCTTTGAATGGTAGGTGGTTTGGTTCACCTATTGATTGGTGTGATGGGATCCCTTTTATTTTTATTGGATAGATCATATGGGATCCCTCCTTTATGCTCTTTTGTTAAAGTTGTTGTGGTTAACCCTTTTCCCCTATCTCCATTATTTGATGTTACCAATATACCAAAACCTTTGTTATTTTTTGTATCTCTTTTTAGATGGCCATGGATTCAGGTACGTTCTTTCTCTTTTTTGCACGAATCTTCCTTATCATAGCTAGTTATCTAGGATACTTACCAGTCTTTATCATGTTAGCTAGTTTTGTATGTCTATGGTCCTTGTTTGACTTTAGTGACTTATTTGTTTTATCTGTCTATTTATTGCTCTTATTTCTTATATACGCCTGGTCACCATATGATGCCTACTGGGTAATCGTTGTTTTGGTACTCATACTACTCTTCTGTATCTTTTTGGTGTAGACCTGGGTACGAGTGGTCCAAGTTGATTTCCTGATTCGAACCTTGATTCAGTTGCTGAGGTATATTATGGCTTTTGATGTCCTGGAATTATCTTTTACCTTTCTTATATCGCTTTCTGTTGTTGATTTTTGAGACTGATATTTTTCTTTTCTTTTCAGACATTGTATTTTTTTTTACTGGCTCTTGTATTGGTTATTAAGTTTTGGGGTTATTATTGACTTATTTTAGACTTCCTCTTATCCCTATCCCTTAATTATGTCTTTTCTACCACTTTTAGTTTACTATTCATGACTTGTGTGCTTGTTGGGTGGGTATCCAATGGTGGGATGTAAGTGCCCTCATGACCTGAGAAATCAGGTTGCGACACTTCCTGAAGATAGGATATGAATGTCATCATGCCCAATGCGCAGGACTCTACTAGAATTGGCTCATGTACCAAGGAACCAATGTACCTGGTGCTCTAGTACCAATTTTTATGACCCGACTTGTCAGTTCATGATGGCACCTAAAACCCACCATAGACAAACTA
>JBDJHY010182544.1:0-12050 GCA_039654485.1 Withania somnifera
ATATTGTACATATATTTAGTATATAATATATCGTTAGTATATATAGTATATGTCGTTAGTAGATACTATATATGTAAATATTATTAATAACTCTTGTATACCCATACCAATTTTAAACTATATAAATATATGTTTGTATGAATTAAACGCATTTAACTTTTTTTCAAAAAGGACATTATTCATAACGGGTCGGATTGGACACTGTTTACATGGGTCGGGCCGGTCTAGATCAGCAAGTCAACCTCGAAATTGGACAATCCAGACCGGTTCGGGCCAAACCTTATTTTTTTTTTTGGATCGTCTCGACTCAAACTGGTCCATTGACAAATTTATAGAGGCGGAGTCAAGTGGAGATGGACCTTTTGGCGAAAAGTTTCAGTATAATTTCCAATAATAACAATATATTATATCCGATATATATTCACAAAGTAAGATATAGAGAGAGTAAAATGTACACAGTCTATATCACTATCTAAAAGTCATATAAAGAGTTGTTTTTAAAAGACTCACGGCTCAAGTCAATACAATCTAAATAAAGTCATTATACAAGGTCAAAGGACAACGAGAAGTAAAAAGCAACAGATAACAATAGATATAAGGATATCAACAAATAATAGTGCACACAAGCTACAAGAAGCAATAAACCTCAGCAAAACTCCGAGAGTCATACACTATAATGAAGGTACTACAACTCCTAAGCACGAAAAATAGACAAAACAAATCTACCTACTAATAAAACTAACAAACCTACTAACGTTCTACCCTAATACTCATCTCCACCCCTTCATATCTAAGACTATGTCCTCAGTAAGTTGTAACTTTTTCAAGTCCTGCATAATCACCCTCTCAATATTTTTTCGATCTACCTCTTTTTCTCTTGAATCCATCTATCGACAACATTTCACAACTCCGCACTGGGGTATTCTTGATTATATGTCCGAATCATATCAGCCTCATCTTTCACCGAAATTACTCCTACCATGTTTCTAGAAACCTAATTCCGGAGACATCTATTAAACCCACTCATCCCTCGCAACATCATCATCTCCGCCACCTTCAACTTTTGAATGTGGAAATTCTTGACTAGCCAACACTCTATCCCATACAACACAGCTGGTCTAACTGTCAGTCTGTAAAACTTTTCTTTTAATTTAAGTGACACTTTCTTATCTCACAAAACTCCAGATGCGAGCTCCATTTCATTCACTCGATATGTTAAACTTTGTTAGTTATTTGTGGGTTTATTTTTTCATATTTTGAACTCTCTTAGCAAAAATTCTGGCTTTGTTATTGATCAGTATTTTTGAATTTTTTTTTTATTTGAGACATAATGAATGATTATTAGATTAGCATATGCATAAACCGCAGATAATTTTTTTTTTATTTAACTCTCACAATTTGAAGTAGGTCATAAATTAAAATAAAAAGAGTATATATTTTATATTTCAAAACACTTTAATTATAATTTATGTTACCTTTGGAATCGTAATCACAAATTGTTTATATGTTCATCATTTTTTAACTTTATTTTTCTTTCTTTAATTTGATCAAACACATGATCTGTTCCACACTAGTCCCCCCAGAGATCTACTCGCAATTGGAATCAATATCTACATGCATGATGTAAATGACCTTTAGGTAAGACCCAGTATGTCATGCTGATCAAATATTGCCCCATACTTCTAATAAAGTTTAAATTTAAATGATTTAGCAATAATTTTATAATCTGTAAGTTGTGTAGTATTTATTTATTTATTTACTACAAAATGTTCTTTATAATTGGTACTTTTCTATTCGAATTTATATTTCGAAAGTCCAACTTTATAATTAACATCATAGGATCTTAAATAAAATATAAAATACAAATTCATTCGTTGAAACTTAATTTGATTTTCACAGAATTCTCGAAATATTTTCTTAAATTTTTTTGTTATAACATCTGTAATTGCTTTCCATTTAGATGCAACAACCTGAGAAATATATTATAAGAATTGATACTGGATTCATAAATGAAGCACTAGCTCCGTCCTTGCCAATCAACTACACTTGAATCTCGAATGTATTGTTCTATTGCAGAACTATTATATTCTCAACAGATTCTGTTGAATATAAAAATAATAGGTACCATTATACGATTATTATCACGGGAAAAATCAAAGACCAAGGTACGTGTTTGATAAAACCTAGTGATTATTCCCAAACTCTACGTCTCCTAAGAAATTCTTTTAATATATATAAATTATAGAGAAAATATATCCCTTAGAGTGTGTACACATTCCAAACAATTGCACATGGAATCTTGAATAATGAAAAGAGAAGGGGGTATATTCGAGAGGTCTTCTAGCTTTATAAATAGTCGCACAAAATCTCAGAATACACACTATTGGCCTCCTTAGTCCACTGTTTTCTCCTATACTTCACTATCTATCCACTTTCATTTCAACATTAGCAAGCCATAACAGAAAGAAAAGGAAAGAAAAAAAGAGGAGGATATTACATCAAGCAACATGACTCATTACCAACTTGATGATCATCAAATGGTTATGATCTCTCAGAATTATCCTGGTATAACCCAAGTGGTACCAGTTCAAGGTTAGCACGTACATCTTTCGTTTTAGTCTAACATTAAGAGGTGTGTTCGGTATGAAGAAAAATGATTTTAAGGAAAATAAGTGAATTCTTACTTATTTTTTCGTATTTGATATGTAAATAAAAAATATTTATTTTAAAAAAAATATTATATATAATCTAAACAAATATTATGAGAGATGCAGTGATGGGGTGTGGGCTATGTGAGTTTGATGAAGGTTGGGGAGCACACGATCAATATGAATTACCATTTGTGTAGCTTGTTTTCCCATCTTTCACCAGAAAGCGATCATTTTTTTTTTTTTTTTTTTTAAGAAACTTGATTTTTCAAGAAAAAATATTTCAAACATTCTTTGACCAACAGAACATGAGAAAATAAAAAACAATTTCAAAAAATCATGTTTTTCTCCGTACTGAACACAAAGTTGTATAGTAATTAATGATATGTAAGAGAATTTTAATGAAAAATGGAAAATGGATTATCGACTATATCAGCTTGATTTATAGAATTATCTGTTATTGTAGGTTAATCTAACTTATTTTAATAATAACAATGTATAATCTTTTATATTTACAAAGTTAACTGTTGTTGTAGGTCAACCAAACCTGATTTATCACTGGACAAAACAAACTCTCTTCCTTTATGATAGTGAACATTTTTACTCCACCAAGTTATCTAAAACATAACATTATATAACCTGAGTAAAAATCCATGTAAGTTACTTGAGAAATTAAGCAAGTTAAGAAAATAAGCAGCTTGGTGCACAAAATATATTTCTTGAGTTAGTAGGGTTGGGAAACCCATAATACAAGTATTAATAACCGCTCTTATGATTCAAACCCGTGATGTAGGGTTTTAATGTTGCTCCGCTTCAAATAAAGCTAGTAAATATTTGTAGTGTACTTTTTTAAATACATGCAGCGTATATAAGTTTCCTCCGTGCATTAAAGCAAATTTTACTGGGTCTATCAGAAATAACCTCTCTACCTCATATTTAGTCATAGGGTACAAATTTCGTACACTCTACCGTTTCTAAACCCCACTTTGTGGGAATATCCTAAGTTTGTTGCGTATTAAAGCAATTTAGGTCTTTGTTCAGGAGAAGAAAAACGGTGGCAGAGAAGGAAGAAGAACAAAGGTGAAATGAGCAGCAGTGGAGTAGTGAGAAAGAGGAAGCTTACCGAAGAACAAGTTAATCTTCTTGAACGGAGTTTTGGGGACGAGCACAAACAGAAGAAGGAGAGGAAGGACAAGCTTGCTTCTGAGCTTGGCCTTGATCCTCAACAAGTAACGGTGTGGTTCCAAAACAGGAGGGCTAGATGGAAGAACAAGAAACTCGAGGAAGAGTACTACAAATTAAAGGCTCAGCATGAGACTGTCATCCTTGCAAAATCTCATCTTGAAACTGAGGTACATCTCTGGATTTCTGTCTAGTATTTTTTTGGTTTCCCATCCAGTGTCCGAGAACTTTGCTCCAGACTAAATTTGGATCGCGCACTGCACGGAGGTAGTGCACCCAACACTATTTTTTTCATTTCAGGGCTCGAGACCTCTGATTATGGGTGGAGCAGTCCCACCACTTCACCATAACCCATGTTGGTGATTTCTCTTTAGTTACTATCTATTTAGATTGCATTCAATGCATAGCGTACAAAAAATTTATAGTTAAATTTTTCTCAGTATATTTAGCAAAAAGTTGGAGTGGAACTTTTATAACACTGACGAAACCAAAAATAAAAATTTTACTCTATCAATCACGCCCCCAAAGTAAGTCGTTCATCTAAATGCATGTCTTTAATGAGATTAATAAGTTGAAAAATTAAGTAGGTTGCTAGCCATAACTGGTAATATTAGTGTTAATGTGAGAATACCATTTTATATATTCTCCATACATATAAGTTAAATCAATAGTTAACAAATAAATATATATATTAACATGTTCCCACATATATTCATACAGATCAGGAAGATGAAAGAGCAATTGTGTGAAGCAAAAAAGGAGATACAAAGGTTATTATTGGAGCGTAATTGTGCTAGGGTTTCGAGCAATAATAGCCAAATTACTACAACATCATCATTCTCAATGGATCAGTCACCTTTTCTTTGGGATTTTGGAATGGATAATGATGTCTTTGTTAATGATCAAAGCACTTATAACTCTTCTGGAATAATATGAAAGGGCTTACAACCTAAGATATATGATGTGATATAATCTATGATTAAGTTTCAATTAGAAAAAGCTCCAGCATGTAAATATATAGTAACTCATGCATCTAATTAATATCGGATTACTACATAACTAGCCCCTTAAATTTTTCGGGATATTTCATTTAGTCACTCGATTTATGTCTTGCTCCTATTGAACACTTCAAATCTTAATACAATGTTCCAAATAAACACTTTCAGTTTAAATTTTGAAATTATTTTTTATGTGTGTTATCATTTGTCTATTAGGTAGTTAAATTAACCACAAAAATATTTATTTTCTTTAATTATATGTATTCGCCTCAATAAATTGTGAATCCTATATCTTTTCTACTTAAGGTTAATGCGTATAATTAAATGAGATGATATATTTTTTTGTGGTCAACTTAACTATCTAATAAATGATGAAGAGAATTGAAATTTTTTTCTTCAAAATTTAAATACAAAATGTCTAATTGGAACACTTTATTTAGAGTTAAAATGCTTAAGTGGAACAAGACTTAGTTCGAGTGTCTAAATGAAATATCTTAATAAATTTAGCGGCTAACTATGTATTAATTCATTTATATATGTATGCATATCTTTATTTTGCCTTTGTCGTAATGCAGAAGGAATCATTACTGGTGTTGCACATTTTTCTTATATTACTTTATAAATTTAAGCATATACTCTAATGCCATATTGGTGATTATCTATCTCATTGTATTTTTGTGAATATGATAGACCTTATATTGATTAGTGTGTTTATATAAAGAGGTTACTTTTGCATCTAAAAAAAAGAAAGAATAGTTTCAAATATAATCATCTAGACTAAAATATCAAAATATATGTGTAATTATTGTAGCATAAAAATTTCTCTCTATACAAATACAACGGTGTCAGCTAATCTTTTCGTTTAATTTTTAGTTTATTGTTTGGGAAATAGGAAATATTAAATTATGTAAATTAATTAAGATAATATAGCATCTGATAGTATCTGATATATCAATGAACGCTTGCTCTAAATTTAAGAAATGCACACAAATATCTCTAATTAACTTAATAAAGATAAAAAATTATATATTTCTGTTATAAAATAAAATATAATATCAAACTAAATAATTCTAATAATAGAAAGTTACTAAAAAGGAAAAGTTTCTAAAAGAGGAAATTGTACAAAAATGGAAGGTTGCTAAAAGGAAAAATTGGAAAGTTTCTATTCTTGTCTCTACTTTACTAAATGAAGAAAATGACTTATTTATAGGCAATTCAATTAACACATGGCTACATTAGTCATTAATCACTATGTTGGTGGACATGTGGCAACACATGACAAACTACATGTTTTCGATACTTAGTCACTAAGCCCATTATTAGCCACATGACTATCTCTACAATATTCTACAATACTCCCCTTTGGATATCCATGTGAGAAAAAAATCTATACATGGTTATTCACAATACGTATCGCTTGCTGCCTTATTAAAAATTTTACCAGGAAAAACCCAATGAGATAAAAACCTTGGTTAAGGGAAAAAGAGTACAACACGTATTTTTTCTCCTCCTGATGAAGACCATGATTCAAGTGATTAAGTCTTCGCATCCCAATCTTATGCACCATCCTATCCAGAGTTGAGGTTGATAAAAACTTTGTGAATATATTTGCTGGATTATCGCTTGAACGAATTTTCTGTACATCAATATCACCATTTTTCTGTAGATCATGAGTGAAAAACAACTTCGGTGATATGTTCTTTGTTCTGTCCCCTTTGATGAAGCCTTCTTTCAATTGAGCTATGCACACATCATTGTCTTCATAAAGGACTGTGGGTACCTTAACATCACTCTTCAGGCTACATTTTTCCTTGATGGAATGTATCACTGACCTTAACCACACACATTCTCTACTTGCTTCATGAATTGCGATTATTTCAGCATATGATTTGAAGAAGTGCAACGACAGACTGCTTTATAGATCAGCATGATGTAGAAGTTCCTCCAAATATGAATACATAACCTTTCTGAGATCGAGACTTATGCGGGTCCGATAAATAACCTGTATCTACATAACCAACAAGATTTACACAATATTTGTTAGAGTAAAATAGACCATTATCAATAGTCCTCTTTGATATTGCATTATATGCTTGATTTCGTTTCAATGTCTTCGCATAGGGGAAGAACTATACCTTGCTAACAAACTAATAGAAAATGCTATATCAGGCCTCGTTGCATTAGCAAGGTATATAAGTGCACCAATTGCACTGAGATATGGTACTTCAGGACTAAGGATTTCCTCATTTCTTCTTGAGGTCAGAACAGATTTTTATTCACATCAAGAAACCTCACATTCAGAAAGTGAGTTCAATTTTGACTGAATTGCCTCTTGTCATTTTGACCAATCACATCTTAGCCGGAATTCCTCGATAGATTGAGGTTTGAGATCGTCACTGCCATGCATAATATTTAGTGCAACATTATATTAAAAAAATATTATCCATTATAATTTTTGATCAATTTAAATTTACTTCATCACCAATAGAACTTATTCAAAGTTCTTCATTTACTTGAGTCTCGGGTTCACTGATTTTTGCAGGAACATTACGATTAATCAAACCTTGAACCTCTTCGTGAGATTCTTTCACAGTGTTATTTTGATCATCTTTTGCGCTTCTTTTTCTAGAATTTTTATCTTTCGAACCCAATGGTCTACCACGCTTCAGTCGTTTTTGGAATTCAGAAGCTATGACACTAGTGGATGGTCCTTCTGGGATATCGATTTAAATAGGCACGTTCGCTATAGGGACATGTGATTTGTTATTCTTTTCATATTAGTAATACATCTGGCATTTTATTTTTTATTCTTTATAAGTGGATGATCTTCTGGACCTCCTGCTCACATATTGGAATATGTGGATTAAAGTGAGATAGTGATGAAACCTTCTACATAATTTTTTCTCTTTTAATGGGTTCCTTCTCCTCTCTCCCTAATTGAGAAAAATTTATTTTATAAAACCGACAATCGAAAAATCTAGTAATTAATGTCTCCCGTCAATGGTTCAAGGTAACGAATTATGGAGGGTGAGTCAAATTTAACATATATTCCTAACCTTTTTTGGGGGGATATCTTAGTGTGCTGCGGTGGTGCTACTAGCACGTATACCACACAATCAAAGATTTGCATATGAACAATATTCGGTTCATGACAAAAAACCAATTGAGATGGAGAATATTTATTATAGCCAGTCAGTTTGAGATGAACAAGTGATGTTGTATGCAAGATAGCATGACCCCAAATGATAGTGGGCAATTTCGTTCTCATAAGTAACGGTCTAGCTATCAATTGTAGGCGCTTAATAAATGACTTTGCGAGGCCATTTTGAGTATGAACATGAATTATAAGATGTTCAAAATTTATCCCAATTGATAAATAATAATCATTAAAAGTTTGAGATGTAAATTCTCCAGCATTATCGAGGAGAATGACTTTAATAGGATAATTTGGGAATTGCGCCTTTAATCGAATTATTTGTGCCAACAACTTCGCAAATGCCAGGTAACGAGATGATAAGAGGCACACATGAAACCACCTTGAAGATGCATCAATTAATACGATAAAATATCTAAACACTTCACTAGATGGGTGTGCCTTATAATCAATTTGCCTTGGTGACAAACAACACATAAAAATTCATCATTTGTAAGAATCTTCAGGTTCTTCAATGGCTGCGCAATTGAATTTTCAGTGATTCGCCTCATTATTGTTAATCCAAGGTGACCTATTCAGTCATGTCACAATATAAAAATATTCAAATCGGTAAACTTTTGATTTACGATAAGACGTGCTTCAATTGCACTAATTTATGCATAATACAGTCTAGAAGACAAAGTTGGTAATTTTTGCAAAATATATTTCTAGCCTGAGACATTCTTGGTAATGCCAAGGTATTCCTTATTCATTTGATTTATAATCTCAACATGATATCCATTTCGTAGAATATCCTTGAAACTTAACAAGTTTCATGGGGATTTAGAAGAGAATAGATCATCTTCTATAACCAGTTTTGTCCCCTTAGGCAGAAATATAGTAGCTCTTCCGGAGGTTCAATCAATTTCCAATTACTATAAAATTTTTGTAACATTCTCTTTTCTCCTTAGCAAGTAAGAGAAGTATCTCTTATCTTTGAAGATGGCATGGGCTGTTCCACTATCAATAACACAGGTAACATCATGATTAAGTATCTTCCAAATAAAACTTGAGGTACATCCATATTTTTGGTTATAATATATGCTTTAACTGGCAGAGTCTCGTGCTCATAACATGTTATAAAATAAAATACCAAATTAAATAGATTTTAAAAATAAAAAGTTACTAAAAGGGAAAAGTTTCTAAAAGAGGAAATTGTACAAAAGTAAAAGGCTGCTCAAAGGGAAACAAGAAAGTTTCTATTCTTGTCTCCACTTTACTAAATGAAGAAAGTGACCTATTTATAGACAATTCAATTGACACATGACTACATTAGCCATTAATCACCATGTTGGTGGACATGTGGCAACACATGGCAAACTAGATATCTTCAATGCTTAGTCACCAAGTCCATTATTAGCACCACATGACTCTCTCTATAATATTCTACAATAATTTCCACAAACGTCTATGACTTTTTACATTTATTTTTTAACCACCTTCTTGGATATTCAACATCTTACGAGCTTTATTTGTATACAACTTTGTTCATACACACATAGGGAGCTTTGTTCATATGCACATAGGGAAAACAACTATCTGTTACACAAAATACAGTTAAAAAAGGCCTAAACATTATTTGTCATTATTGAATATTGTATGAATATCTAAAATACTATGATAAAAATGATTCTCGATAGTTTTTGAATATCCAAACAAAAATCACTTCTCACAATAAAGCTACAATAAATTGTCAAATGTCTAATATACTATTTAATACTCAAATATTATCAAAAAGAAAATTACTGTTATATATGGTACCTGAAATTTGTTTTCCCATTGATGGAAGAAGCCATTGGGAGAGACAAATTAATGCAAGCAACTTTAGATGTGCAAATGTTAGAAGTAAAAAATCACTTTGGTGATCTACATAAAAACAAAGTAAGGAATAGCAAAAACATTCTATTAGAAAGATAATTCAATTCTCTTTAAGTTTTGTTTGGAATTCCAAGTATACTTTGTAAAGCTTCAAATGAACACCATATAACATATGCATTAAATCTCTTAAAGGAAAAAAAAATCACATTCAAACAACATTGAACCAATTCTTTTTGTTGTTTTACTACCCTACTAAAAAATGGACAAAACATTTCTGCTATTGCTCTTGTCGAAGTTGTTTAAGCCTTTATGCACTCACAACATGCATAGCTCGTTTCAAATATTGACCAAAAGACATGTATGCAGAGTGGTCTCTAACTAGAAAAGTAAATGCTTGAGCCTGAGAATCTTCTGGTCCAGCAGGTCCGTAAAATTAACTAGGATAAGCGATATTATTGAACCATACAAAACATGACGGATTGAGTCGCTTTTTCGATAAAAAAATGATAAAAAGCGACGCAGTCACTTGCATGATAAAATGCCTCTTCACTTTATCAAAAGTGATAGACAGTGTTGCAAAAAATAAATCATATCAATTTAATTTTTTTTACAAGAAAATGACGTTGTCAGTCGCTTTTTTTGGAAACTATTATTAAATTTTTCAGAAAACTGATAGAAAAAATAGTCCTTGTCTGTAGCTTAACTGAAAATTTTAATTTTTTTAAAAAAAGTTATGGATAGGAATGTCCCTGTCTGCGTTTTCTGCATTTTTTGCATCAATAGAAACGTACAATATCTGCATGCTAAAACACTTAATTCAATCCAATTTAAAATAAAATAGCCCAACCAACACCGGTACAAAACACACATACAACTATAAAGCACATTTTAAAATCATAAATACATAAAAAAACACAATAAATATCAACCAAAAATACTTAAAAATTGATTTAAAACTTAATATAAGTCTTTAAATATGTCTATAATGTACCAAACAAATTGTAATGCCCCAGAGTCACCCCCTAGGTGTCACAGGGCATCCTCCACTATTGGGTTTCCCTAATAGCTTCAAATGAACCCTATTAGATAAATCATGCTCTAATATACACTCATAAGCAGAAGCATAACTAAGTAATATCAATGTAAGTTAATAAAAGACAATACCAGAATAAAGGATAATTCAATATCAATTCTAACACATCTGTCTGAACGCCACTAAGTAAAGATATTTCTAGGTTGCTATGGACATATTTCAAGCTAAGCTTAGAGTCAAATTAAGACAAATCAAAATAGTATTAACTTTAATATCGGTATCTAGGAAAATAACAATTGAAAAGATAACTCCAGTTTTAGAAACATAGGAACTCACCACTGTCTCAAAATCTCAGAATGTAAGGTCAGTAACCAAGAGCGAATGGACAGTCACCTGAACCTACATGGACGAAGGCCATGTAGCGTAAAATAGTGGTCAGTACTGGAATTACTGAGTAAGCAGAAAAGATCAGAAATAGTAAGTAAATGCAACATGCTCAAAGTAATTAAGTGACCATATCAAGTGAATGAATCATCAATGGCTATGCAATGCATGAGTAGTAAGAATTCTAATAAATCCTTGTCCAAATCCAAGTAAATATCAATTGTGAGATCTATATGGTAAATGAGTCAAATTAAAATACATCAAATTCAAATATCAGTATGGGAGGTTCTATAATCGATATATAAGACCACATGAGTAGAATGTAGAATCCAACACACCTTGCTGGGAGGGATACATCGCCCCGCCACGAGTGTGTGTCGTACCTATGCTTAGTGGATCCAACTAGCAAATAACATGATGTGTATTTAGCTGGTGTCATTTATAAATCCTATGCTGGAAATATAGTTTGGGACTTAGTCCCTCGGTTCTAATACTACTCCCAAATATACTGCTCCTAGATCAATTTATTAAATCAATATCCAACTTCAATGGGCGATAATTCTCATGTCCAGCCTCAATGGGCTATAATTCTCATGTACAAGCCTAAATGGACAATAATTCATATCAAACTTCTCAAAAGTTTTCCATGACAAAGCATTATTCTTAGCCTTAAATCATCCTTAAATCAAACTTTTCAAATTTCAATAGTAATAACTTGATAAAATTACATATTTGAAGATTGATCAAATGCCCTTGTAAATATTTCATGACACTTTCAAATTCCTTGTCAAATT
>JBDJHY010182564.1:1437-12050 GCA_039654485.1 Withania somnifera
AATTTCTGGGAGCAGATATTCTTTTCGCGGGAAAGTATCTGATCTGGATTGCCAACCCAGTTATGGTGAAAAAGAAAGGGAGAGGATGGAGAATGTGTGTTAATTACATGGACTGAACAAGTATTGTTCGATGAATTGCTATCTTTTGCTAGTAATTGATCAGAAAGTAGAGGCTATCTCAGGTTATGAACTTTTGAGTTCCCTAAACTTGTACAAGGGTAATCATCAGGTGCTCATGGACAAGGTAAATTCCCCCAAAACCTTCTTCATTATGTATTAGGGAACATTCACATATAAAAAGATGCCTTTTGGTTTGAAAAATGCCGGAGCCACGTACCAAAGGTTGGTGGATAAAGTATTTTCAAAGCAAATTGGCAGAGTTGTTGAATTTTATGTGGATGCCATCGTCATAAAGAGCAAAAAGTTGGTGATGAGCTTAGGGATTTAGAGGAAGTACTTCTACTTTGAGATATACAGGACTGAATTTTAACCCGACGTAGTGCAATTTTAGGGTTAGCTCAGGTAAATTCCTGGAGTACGTTGTATCCAAGAAAGGATTGAGTGTGAATCATTCAAAGGTAAAAGTGGTTGCTGAGATGAGATCTCCAACGTGTCTAATGGATGTACAGAAGTTGACGGAGTGGGTGCTTGGAATTATTAAGTCACTTTCTATCGAAGTCAGCTGAAAAACAGTTGCCGTTCTCCCGAGTTTTGAAAAATGCCTAAAATTTTAAGTAGACAGAGTAATGTCAAAAGGCTTTTGAGGATCTGAAGCAGCATTCGATGAGGTTGCCTTCGTTGACTGTGCTGAAGCCAAGAGAAACGTTATACTTGTATCCAGCAGCAGCTGAGGAAGTAGTGAGTGATGTTCTGGTCCAGGAGGATAAGGGAACGCAGAGACCAGTTATTTTATGAGTAAAGCTTTGCAAGGAGCAGAAGTTAGATACTTGCCAATTAAAAAGATGGCGTTGGCGTTGGCGTTAATAAATGTTGCTCGACGTCTTATTTTTTATTTCCAAGCTCAACCCATTTGTGTGTTAATTGATGTACCTTTAAAGCAGGTACTTTTAAAATCGAAAGCCTCAGGGCTGTTGATAAACTTAGTAGTCGAGCTCATAGAGCATAAAATTAATTTCTAACCTCGAAAAGCAATAAAAGGTCAAGATCCAACGGACATTTTGGTTGAAATGCATGAATCCACCTCGGAGGCAACATGATAGGTTATGAAAAAGGCAGGGGAGAATGAAAAGCTAGAAATGCCAAGTGATTACTGCTTTACGCATATGGATGGAGCATCTAATGACGAAGGTAGTGGGGATGGTATCTTGTTCAAAAGTCTTGATGGGTTGAGATTACATATGCATTGCGTTTTACTTTTAAAACGACAAATAATACGGCAAAATATGAAGGATTGATAGTAGGTCTGTGCGTTGCTCATCAAATGAATGTGAAGTCATTCTCAATCTTCAGCGATTCCCAGATCGTGGTCAATCAAGTAAGGGGTACTTACGAGACAAAACATGCCCAATTGAAAAAATATCTGGAAGTAGTAAAGGGATTGCAGAGTTTTTTTTCCTATTTTCAGATAACTAAGGTTCCCTGAGGTAATAATAAGTGCTAATGCACTTTGCAAATTGGCATCCTTGGCTAAAGAAAAGAGAGGGCCCTAAGGGATGGTTAAAGAGGTTCGTTAGCCTAGTATATGTGAGGTAAATATTTCTGTGGTGGAAGAAATGAACAACAACGGGATCACTCCCATAGTAAGATACCTCAACTCAGGAGAAACCCCACTTGATCCAGCCTAGGCGAGGAAGCTTCGACTCAAAGCAACTCGGTACATATTAGAGAATGGAGTTCTTTATAAAAAGTTTTTTTTACAACCACTACTGAGGTGTTTTGGGCCTGTCCAAGCTAATTACATAATTCGGGAGATTCATGTGATAGCCACTTGGGTTCAAGAGGATTGGCAAAGAAGATTTTAAGGCGGGGATATTACTGGCCCACTTTGTTCCAAGAGGTACATGACTTCATCTAGAAGTGTTCAAAATGTCAATTACATGCACCAGCAATCGACGTCCCCAGATGGAGTTAGTCTTAGTACAGAGTGCTTGGTCGTTTGCTCAGTGGGGGATCGATATCATGGGTCTTTTTCCTGAATCCCTAGGAAAGGGTAAATTTTTTGTGGTGACCATTGATTACTTCACCAAATGGGTAGAGGCGGAACCCTTAGCCACGATTACAGGGAAAAAGATTCTAAATTTTATTTGGAAGGACATTGTTTGCCAGTTTGGGATACCAAAGAAGATCATTTCAGACAACAGAAAACAGTTTGTAGATGATCTATTTAAATCTTAGTGTGAAGAAATGTAAATCATTCAACAATCACTTCGTTGGCACACCCCCAAACGAATGGTCAAGTAGAGGTTACTAATAGAACATTACTTCAAGGCTTAAAAACGAGGTTGGATAAAGAAAAAGGAGATTGGGTTGATAATTTATCTCATATTCTGTGGTCGTATAGGAAGACTACATGAACACCGAATGGAGAAACCCCATTTATGTAAGGAACAGAGGCATTTATTTCGGCCGAGATTAGGGTACCCAACCCGAGGTCGTTACATTTTGTTGAGCAGGAGAATGAAGAAGAGCTCAGGATGAATCTTGACCTCTTGGAGGAGAAGAGAGAAATGACAGCTATTTCTAAAGACAAATATAAGAAAGTTATAGCTAAATAGTATAATTACAAGGTGAAGAATACCCAATTTAGCCCTGGCCAGTATGTCTTGAGACAAAATGAAGCTAGCCGAGCTGAAAAATTGGGAAAACTTGAGACGAATGGGAAGCCCCTTATCAGGTTATTGAAGCTTATAAATCAGGTGGTTATAAATTATCAAGATTAGATGGTAGTGAATTGCCAAGAACCTAGCATGTAAGCAATTTATGAAGGTTCTATCAGTAAATTGCAATTTCCTGACTTACATTCATTTTCTATAATTGTTATTTTCCTTTAACTGATCTATGAATTATGAATTGCACCAGGACTAAGATGGGTTGTACGCCTTAACAAAAAAGGCTGAGATGATAAATCGAACTCCTTTGGGATATTCAGTTCGGTAAATTGCCGATACTAATACATAATAAGCCGACTTTGAGAATGAGAGTTCGGTAAAATGCCACTTTGAATGAATGCATACAGTTAGTTTATGTCACAATTTTTTACTTAATACATAATAATCAAGAGATCGGTTCGGTGAAATACCGCGAATACACTTAATAAAGTTGCATAGAATAATTTTTACTTGTCACAAGTTCTAATTACAATGCTTACTAAGTACTATTCTAACTTTTACGAGAAAGGCGATCTCGATATCTTCTACCTAGTTCCCTTCCACCTCTTACAGGTACAATATCTGAAGATGGGGTAGCTGATGAGGAGTTTGGCCGGCTTGTGCTAGCTTGCATATAAAGTCGAAAACTCGCGGATCTCTCCTTCACATCATCGTACATGGACAACACATGGTCAAGGATGGTTTTATTCCTCTGGTACTCAGGGGAACCCTCCCCGTAATTGGAAGTAATGCTCTCGAGAGTGGCAGTCAGCTCACCGACTCGCTCCTCGACCTAGTCTAAGGTGAGTAATCATGCCTTATCAAATATTATGCATTTATATTCTCGTATTTGATCTCAGAGACAATTTACCTCTGCCTCACGATGGTTGAACTTAAGCTTGAAATGTTCTGCCCTGGATTTCCTATAGACAATACTCTTTTTAGAACTTTCCAAGCACTTACGGATATCAAGATGTTATGATATCCTTCTATTTTCGTCCCTGAGGTGTTTTCTCTCTTCACAGGAGAGCTTTAATTTATCAACCAAGCCTTGGAACTCGACATTATTGGACAATCGAGACTTGAATTATTGGATAAATTTTTTTTGTTGAGAAGCTCCTTGTTCTTCTAGTGAGATGCCTCTGTATGCTAAGAAGCAAAGTTCTAAGCGTGGCATTCTGTTTTTCCACTTGCTCAAACGTATGGGGGATGATTTGCTAAAATTAAAATTAAAAATGAGAATGATAACAGATATAAACTGAAGCAAAAAGTGAACTAAAGCAAACAATTAAATTTTATTGATAAAAAGGTCTAAGTAGTCTGAAGTGATTTAACAACGAAAAAAACAAAACCAAAAAAACAAACATCTAGCTACTGCCCCCAAGCTGATTAACGACCGAGGTGGGCTCTAACTTTACGTCAGCCTTAAGGGGCTCCGGAGTTGAAGCATTTCCGAATGAAAGGCCTTCAAGAAGGGTGCTGGAAGGAATATCATTGGTGGCTGGTGAGCTCTCGATGTGAGGGATGTCCCCATCAACCAAAAAGTCCTTGATATTCGAGTCGGCATCCTCGGTACATAATCTCAGCTCCTACACTGTTAAAGGGTTAGAACACTGAGCTATGTACTTGATCAGTGGGAACTTAGGCCTTTGCAGCACGACCTTGATATAATCCTCAGCCACACATGCTTTGGTTTCCCCATCATACCCAAACCTCTCATCTCGGAGAGAAAGATCGGGAAACCCTTCAATGATCTGTCGAGCACCACTGCGCGATTGGCTTTAATGAGGGCCTAACTTAAGGATGAGGCGTACTTCGAGAAGGTGTTAGTTAAGGTAACCTTCTTGAAGAGCAACTTGACAAATTCTTCTTGCCGATTGACGAAGTCATTCTTTAGCCACTGGATCTCGGCTTCGGCAGCCTTCCGTTTCTCCTCTGAGGCCCTCAAGTTGGCCTCTACCTCTATCCGAAGAGCTCTTTCTTTCCTGAGCTCCTTCTCATCTTGGTCCTCTTTATAGACCAATTCCCCATGAATGGACAAAGCTCTTTGTGACCATACAGTGAACTTTTCCAAAATATGTAAAAAGAAAAAAATAAATTAATAATGGGTAAAGGCAAATATGAGAGCATAAACCAGTAAAGGCAAGGTATATAACATTTACATTTCTAAGGACATCTAATGAGATATCCTCAGGGGGAATTATCTCGGCATGCTTTTGTTTCTTAGGAGCCGACATTAGTGCGGTATTGCTCCTTTTCTTGCTCGCCTTTGGGGAGGGGCCTGGAGGTGGGCGCATTCTTAGTCTTCCCAACAGAGGAGCTGGTCGACCTTGGTTTCCTGTCCATCTTGATTTCCACTACTATAACAGGAGACATAAAGTTAGATAAATAATTTTAGTATAAAAAGAAAATTTCATCACCACCTCAGATATACGTAATCCGACTTAACATCTACCTCTAGTTACTTTGGTGGCCCCATTCGACTGTATCACCTCGGTGACCTCGTCAGCTGGGTTAAACGTGATGATTTTGGCCTTAAAAAAATCTACATCATAAAAAATTCAACAGTGTGGTATTATTTGGTCAACAAGGTCAAGGTCGGAGATATTCACATTATAATTAAAATCATTCCCAACTTTACCCAAGTACCAGTCTAGAGGAATGTAGGTGCCATTTAATTTGAAATAAAAAAATTTATCCTTCCACTCAGCATTTCTGGAAGGATTCATAATCCTAAAATTACGAGTAGGAGAAAAAAAGTACCACCCTTTTGAGGATCCAGAACTTTTAATAGAGAAAAATATCCTAAAAAGTTCTATGGAGGTTTCTATGCTTATTTTAGAAGAAACAATTTAAAACCCTATAACAGTACGCGTGGCGTTAGGCGCTAACTACGCGAGGGTTAAGTTATAATATAGCAATAGGTTAGTTAACAGGGGAAATAGGAAAAAATGTAACCCAACTATAATGTACTTAAAGTACATAACACCGTACCTTACTGGAGGTAAACAAGCCCTGTCACAAGGGGAGAAATGGTAAATTCAAAGTTATAAGGGAAATGACATTCCCTTAAAAAAGGTGATAGACTTTGCGCAGTTAAACTACTTGCGGTTCTTTGGACCAATAAATCATGAACATCAAAAATGCGTTAGGGCATGTTCAGAAATTAAAAGTCAGGGTCATCACTGCCCACACGATAGACCTCTGCCTTATACATGCCAGAAGGGGGAGTAGTGTAAGAAGAAGACATACTTATTAGTTAGATAAAGTAAGTAGGAATGAACGAGATAAGCTGTAAAGAAATGGGGGGAAAAAGTGTAAAGAGTAAAAGCAGTGGAGAGAACTAAAATGGCGGAAAGAAAAGTTAAAACGAACAGTTATAGATTGAAATTACAAATTTAAAATTTTCAACTATTACAAATCAATGGGAAAAAGGATAACTAAAGCACGCAATCAAAATGACGGCAATATGAAGTGATAGTACGTTGAATCTCGCATATTACCCAGTTACAACTGTGCCAGGGTTAATGCGGGAATCGAGGAGATGATGACACGTGTAAGGAGAGAGGGCACCTGAATCAAAACAATAGTAATGGAAAGGTAGGAAAATGAAACGAGGATAATTATTGTCCATTCTGCTCCATAAAGGATATCCAGAGGAATATATTGACTTTAGGACCCCGGTACTAAGCTCATCCTGGCCTTACACGGTCAAGAGCAATTGATACCAACTTAATAAGTATACAAATCGTATTGACCTTCGTCCATACCACCTTGGCGAACTTGGGACCAAGAAAAACTATTTATCTCAAAAGAATGATATCGACTAAAAGAATTAGGTAACAAACAACTACTTCGATCATGTCACCTAGGATGTAAATATGCTGAAGTAGCTTTTAACCGATGCATGGTTCACCTCAGTATGTGGTATCTCATCATACTATAAAAAATAATCTCAGAGGTCACAACCTCAGCCAAATCACCTTGGTACCAACAGTCGTTTCAGCAAATAACGTTGAAAAAAAATTAGTTCGTCCCTACTCTATTGATTCATTCGAATGGTGTAAACACGCATCTCGACTTTCGGAGGAGGGACTAGTGTAGAATAACGATATTAATTAAATGATTACTATTAATACCGTGGAATAACGGTATAATTAAGTAAATGTCATTAATACGTTTAAAGTGGCAATAACCGCTTGGGAGGTTACTCCCTGTTTATAGCGCCTACTAAATGACTGTTACATAAGATAAAGATATAAAAGGCAGAAAGAAGGATGCAATAGTACGCTCACTGTTGTCATTCATTGTAGTGAGATAAATTTAGTAGTGTAGATATTGGTGATCTTTTGAGAATCATCATACTTTAATTAGAGATTTATTTTTAATACTTGTTTTAACTAGAAATTTATTTTTTATTTTATTATGTATCCCAACTAATACATAGTTAAGATGGAAGTCAACGTCAATGGCTTAAGTGGGCCGATTGAAACTGTGTGAAATTGGTCCATACATGGGTCGAATCCACCAGGCCAGCCCATCCAGACCATCCCACACATCAATCCCATTTCCTTCTGCTCCATTTGCACTTTTATCTCTATTTTGTTCCGATCTTTAATTTATGTTCCTTGTAATAAATAATTTTTTACAGGACATTTATATATTTATATCATAATATTCACAAATTTTATCTTCACATGACTTCTGCTTCTAAAGAATTTATACCCTACTTGATATAAGTTCGAGTGTTAAAAGGACAAAAATTAAACACCAAAAAGTGGAATTTTATGTTACATTCAGGTCTAGCCCCCTTTATGAGCTTATTAAATGGGTAATCCAACCACTTGACAAGTATACCTGGTTCTGTAAATATTTTTAAAAAAATCAAATGACATAGACAACATTGATATTTAATTACATTATATGATTAGTTTTTTAAAAAATTATAAAAAATAGTTATACATTGAAATATCCAATTTGGATGTAGAACCTGATATACAATTTTGGGGGTTACAATTCACCAATCAATACTCACTCAACTATATAATCTGAATTGTATTTTGTATTTTTGAACTTTAATACTCATTGTTGAATTGTGTATGAATATCAACTTTATAAAATCTGAATTATAATTTGATGTTTTCAAACTTTTATAATCATTAATGAATTGTATATGAATATCAATTGTATAATCTGAATTGTATTTTGACGTTTTCGAACTTTCTTATGTATTTTTAAAATTATATATGAATATCACCTCTATAATCTGAATTGTATCTTTTATACACCATTTTATCTATTAATTGTAATTAGCCAAAATATAACTATGATCCCCCTATTATTTTGAGTTTATGGATATTTATGAGATTTTGTAATTATTTTTTATGTTCTAAGAGGTCATTTGATAGTTGGTTAGTTTTATGCAAGTATTAATAATACATAAATTAGTTATGAGTGAATCTGTAAATGATTTTATGTAAGGATTAGTTATGCAGAATATATTTATGGTAATTTTTTACTTAAATGAATCCTTTTAAGTCACTAATTACTCTTTTTGAGACTTTTTTAATTACAACTTATAACATTTATTTACCTATAGTAGCTAAAACCAAAAAACAACTAGGCTTTCTTCTCCTCTCTTTCTGCTTTCCTCTCTACCAATCTCTCTCTTTCTCTTCAACTTCTTTGGTTAAATTTTATATATTTTTCAATATTTTTTTCCAGATCTGAAGAAGAGATGAACTGGAGTGGGTGTTTGGGTGATTTTCCTGACTTGTTTGTGTGTGTGTGGTATGTGTGTTGAAAATGGACTAAGGAATATTGTGAAACAATGGCTTGACTTTTCCATTGATTAAGAGTGAATATATATACACAAATTGGGTATACAAAATGGTAAACTATTCTAGAATCGAGGAAGGAATATTACATATTCTAGAATGGGGAGATTACACTAATTATCAAGATATTACAATTAATTATAATAATTTGAAATATGAAGAATATCTATTAATAATTGATTCTCTAATATGATCTTTCAAGATGGAGCTCCGGAGAAGACACCAATCTTGACCCTTATTTCTTGGAAGTGGCTATGTGGAAGTGGTTTATAAGAGCGTCGACAAGTTGATCTGCTGAGGAGACATAAGTAACACGAAGAGCACCTGATTGCCCTTGACCCCGAATAAAGTGATAGTCAATTGCCACATATTTCATGCGCGAATAAAAGACTAGATTAGAACAAAGATAGGTGGAACCCACATTGTCACATTAGATAATAAGTGTGTAGGAAGAGTGATACCAAGTTCTGTAAGAAGGGAATAAATCCAATTGAGCTCAGAAGCAGTGGTAGAAACTATTGATACTCAACTTTCGTGGATGATCAAGCAACTGTACGTTGTTTCTTAGATGACCAGGAAATAGGATGAAGACCAAGATAGACAATATAGGCACTCGTTAAGGTATAGTCATCTTTTTTTAACCCAATCAGCATAAGAGAAAGCATGGAGGAAAAATGGATTTGCCTTGTGAAGGAGTAATTCACGAGTTAGTGTGCCACAAAAATATCAAAGCAGTCATTTTGCAACAGTCAAATGGTCAGACAACGGGCGGTGCATGAATTGGGAGAGCTTTTTAACAACATATGTTATGTCGAGGCTAGTAAGGTAAAAATGTTGTAGACTGCCAACAATTGTTCTATATTCTGTGCAGTCAGTCAAAGCTGTACCTGAATGAAGTGTGAGATTTCCATATATAGCAAGTGGTGTAGCTTCAGGTTTTGTACCAATCATCTTTGTCCGGGCCAGAAGATCATTGATGTAGCACCTTTGAGTAAGTACTAGGCTAGATGGAGTGGTTAGGACCTTAATACCAAGAAAATAAGACAAAGTGCCAAGATCTTTGATTGAAAATATTTGTACCATGAGGTCAATATAGCACTGAATAATATTGGTGTTTTTACCTGTGATTATAATGTCACTCGCATAAACAATTAGATATATAGTAGTGTTACCTAACCGAAGAATGAATAAAGAAGTGTCTGCATGGAGTTTGTGAACCCAGACTCAATGAGGAATTGGCAAAGTTCAAGGTACCATGCCCGTGAGGCCCACTTGAGGCCATATATAGCCCTCTTTAGTTTCCATACATGTGTTGAATTGTGTTAATCAACAAATCCTGGGGGCTGGGCCATGTAGACATTGTTGGAAAGATGATCATTGAGAAAGGCATTAGTAACATCCAATTTTTGGAAGTGCCAACGTCTGCTGACGGCCAGGCTTAGAACAAGTCGTATTGTTGTCGGCTTGATAACCAGACTAAAAGTGTCATGATAATCCACTCCAACATGCTGATGAAAACCTTTGGCAACTAATTTGGCTTTGTACCTATCAATAAAACCATTAGAAAGTCGTTTAATGCGAAAACCTTCTTGCATCCAATAATATTTTGCAGAGGAATAGTTGGAACAAGTTCCCATGTTCCATTCCGAGTAAGAGCATCAAATTCATCATTTATAGCTTATTGCAATTTCGGATCTCTGAAGGCTTGGGAAACAGTATGAGGCTCAATGTCTGAGATTGAGAGATGATTGCATGAGGTTCATCTTGGTTAGGAGTTTGTGGATGTTGTTTTTCCCTCTAGTAGTCATGGGATGGATATTTGGATGGGTGGTTTATGTTGTGGTTAAAGCAAAGAAGGCCTCAAAATTGTGTATTTCTAGCGGTAAGTGGTCGATCATAGTTTCGTGACGATTAACTGAACTGTATTCTAATATAGGAGAATCTGTGG
>JBDJHY010182574.1:0-12049 GCA_039654485.1 Withania somnifera
TAAACTTTGTGCATGGAATGAACTGAAGGGTGTGAAATTATTTATAGTTTCTGCAATTTTCGCAGGGGAAAAATCGGGGTCGCTGGGGCGAAACTTGGGTTGCTGGGGAGAATAAGGTGTCGCGGGCAACAACCCGCTGGGATGATTATTGCAGGGGTAGAATATGACCCTTGGTACGAAGGTTGCAGGGGCGACACCCAAACCGTTGTGGCGACCTTGCAGGTGCGATGCAACCCCTTGCTAGGGCGGTTTGTGACTGCAATTTCATAATAGCTACAAATCATAAACTCCGAAGGTCTAAAGTGAGCATTTCGAGTCTAATTTCAATAAACCAAATATATAAACAACATGGAAACCACATTACTGATCTAATGGAATCGTCAAAATGACCAACCGAGGTTGTTTGAGAAAAATGACCCCTAAAACCAAGAAATACCAAATTCGCACTAATCCATCAAGGTACTTAAAATTACACTAGATACCCTGAGAAATAAACCAATACTATTAGTAGCCTAAAATCACCATTTTGAAACTAATGGAAGCGTACAAATTCCATTCTGACACTCTAAAGGACAAAAGACCACCCAAGTTCCAAATTAGGCCTTAAATGAACTTAAGGTCCATCCAGACTTTATTCAGCATTCCATAGCTAATGAAACTGTCAAAATTTTATTCTGAGCTCGTCTTGAAAAACAGTTGACTAAATTCAATGAGTACTTACCTTTAGGCTCTAATATAGGTAAAGTGAGAAAAATCTCAACTTAGCCGCCAAGAAAACCAAAATATTGGCCCCAAAAAGTCATAAATAACATGGGGTAGCTACTAAAAAGCTCTAGAATACAAAAGGTCATGTAATTCTCATAAATGACTGTGAGGGTCATTACAACATCCACTACAAAAAGGGATTTCATCTTCGAAAGTCAATCAAAGAAGAAAATAAAAAGAGAGAAACGTATCTGATGATTCAAAGAGTTGTGGGTACTGCTTCCACATCTTACTCTCAATATCCCAGGTAGCCTCCTTGATTGGAAGGTGCCTCCACTGTACCCTAACCACTAGAATCTCCTTAGTCCTCAATTGCTTATCATCCTTAAAAAAAATTCCCATCGGTTAACAAAAGATAGATTCTCATTTAACTGCACTGAATCCTCTCAAAGAATATAAGACTCATCCAGAATGTAACATTTTAACATCAAAACATGGAACACCATATGAATGGCTGAAAACATAAGAGGTAGAGCCAAATGGTAGGAAATAACACCAACTCTCTCCAAAATCTAGAATGTCCGATATACCTGGGACTAAGATTGCCCCGACTAATGAACCTCACCACACGTTACATAAAAGACACTCTTAGGAAGACTCTGTGACCAACTCCAAACTCTAAGGAATGAAGTCTACGATCTGTGTAGATCTTCTGCCTACTCTGTGTTGCCCGCAATCTATTCTAAATCAACTGAACTTGATCAAGAAAAGAACATAACAAATCTAAAGTCTTCACTCTAGCCTCAAAATCATCGAACAAACCAATACGTGATCTATACCTCCTAACATACAATGACTCAAATAGTGCCATCTCAATGATGGAAAGGTAGCTATTATTGTAGGCAAACTCTTCTAATGCTAGATGCTGATCCCAAGCACCCTAAAATCCAACACAAAATCTCTTAACATATCCTCCAACACCAATAATCCGCTCGGACTGACAGTCAATTTGTGGGGGAAAAGTTATGCTCAATAGAACCTCAGTACCCAAATCTCACTAGATCGACCTCTAAAACTTTGAGGTAAACTGTATGCCTTGATCAGAAATGATAGACACCAAAACTCCATGTAATCGAACCACTTGAAAAATATAAATTTGAGCCAGACACTCAACATTAAATAAAGAGTGAGTAGGAATGAAATGTGTCGACTTATGTAGTCTATCAACAATGACCCAAATAGTATCATCATCTCGGTTAGTTCGCAGCAAAATAAAAATGAAGTCCATAGTCACACGCTCCCATCTCCAAGTCGGAATAGGGAGTCTCTACATCAGACCACCCAGCCTTCAATGCTCATACTTAACTTACTAGTATTTCAAACATTGGGACATGTACTCAATAATATCCCCCTTTATTCCACTCCACCAATACAGATGATGAAAGTTATGGTACATCTTAGCTGCACCAGGATGAATCGAATACCTAGAGTTGTGAGACTCTCACAAAATCAGCTAAACCAACTCACAAACCTGTGGCACACACATGTGACCATCATACCGAAGAACCCTATCTAAACCAATAGAAGCCCTGCCGACCTCTCTATCTAACACCTGGTCACAAAGAGAAACCACGTGTTTTTCCTCAAACTAAAGTTGTCAAATCTGATCTGACAAGGAAGATCTGGGCTCAACACAAGCCAAAACTCTTATAGGGTTGGATAAATTCAATCTAATCAACCGACTAGCCAAAGACTAAATATTCAATGCCAGTGACCTCATTGAAACTTCTAAGGCTACCAAGCTTCTCATACGAACTACTTTCTATCTCAAGGCATCCGCTGATACGCTTTCCTTGCCCAAATGGTAAGGATGGTAATATCATAGCCCATTAGTAGATAAATCCACCTCCGCTGCCTGGAATTAAGCTCCCGCTGGCCAATAATGTACTGAAGACTATGATGGTCAGTATCGATCTCACACTGGACCCCATACAAGTAATGTCTCCAAATCTTGCCATAAACTCCAAGTAATGAGTGGGGTATTTACGCTCGTGAACCTTTAGCTGTCTCGACACATAAGTGATAACTCGACCATATTGGATCAGAACACAACCCAAACCAATACTAGAAGCATTACAATACACAAAGAAACCCTAACCCTTAAATAGAAAGGCAAAATCTGACTCTGAAGTCAAAAACTCCTTGAGCCTTGAAAATCTCAACTTGTAATCCTCGAACCATTGAAAAGCCACATCCTTCCTTGTCAAATTAGTTAGAGGTGCTGTAATCAATGAAATACCCTCAATAAAATGACGGTAGTAACCTTTTAACCCAACAAAGCTCTGAATCTCAATAGGATAGATTGTGCCTCAGCCAATCACACACTGCCTAAATCTTTGTTGGATCAGATTGAATTCCAACCTTAGACACTGCATTCCCTAAGAATGCAACAGACTCTAACCAAAACTTGCACTTTGAAAACTTGGCATAAAGTCAGTACTCTCTCATTATCTAAAGTATCACCGTTAAATGCTTCTCATAATCATACTTACTAAGCGAATGCACCAAAATATCATCGATGAATGCAATCACAAATGAGTTTAGGTAGGGATTAAGCACCATATGCTTCAAGTCCATAAATGTTACCGGGCATTAGTCAAATCAAAAGACATAACCAGGAACTCATAATGGCCGAGTCTTAAATGTTGTCTTCGAAATGTCCTCTATCTGAATCCTTAACTGGTGGTAACCTGACCTTAATTCTATTTTAGAGAACACTTTTGCACCATGAAACTGATCAAACAAGTCATCAATCCTTGACATAGGATATCTATTCTTAATTGTAACCTTTTTCAGCTGACAGTAGTCAATACACATCCATAGAGTACCATCCTTTTTTAACAAACAAGACTGAAGCACCCTATGGTGACACACTAGAACAAACAAAGCTCTTATCTAACAAATCTTGGAGCTATACCTTCAACTCTCTCAACTCTGGAGGAGCCATACGATAGGGAGCAATATAAATTATCCTGGTGCTTGGATCTAAGTCATAGAAAAATCAATATCCCACTTGGGTGGTAGACCTGGTAGGTCAGTCGAAAATACATCAAGAAATTTAGAAACCACAGGAACAGTCTTGGGAGTAAGAGTGTTGGCCTCGAGTGTCGCTAACATAATCTAAGTACGCCAAACATCCTCTCCCACTAACCTCCTAGCCTAAAGGCAGGAGATGATCCCTTTGTGAGTGGCTACTAAAACCGTGCCACACAACCACAGATGTAGTAGGCACGGCTAAGGTAATGGTCTTGGGATAACAATCCAAAACCTCATGATAAGGGGACAACCAATCCATGCCCAATATAATATCAAAATCCAACATATCTAATAATATAAAATCAGCCCGAGTATCCAGTTCACTCACAGAAATCACATATGATATGATAACCCAATCCACTACTAAAGAATCCCCTTCAGGGAATGCAATACACATAGATACAGATAACATCTCACTGGGCAACCTCAAACAGGGTACAAAATAAGTAGACACATACGAACAAGTTGATCAAGAGTCAAACAAAGCTGATGTGGGTTTAGAACACAGAGAAATCATACCTGTAATCACCGCATTTGAGGATTCTACCTCTGATCTAGCTGGTAACCACAACCCTACCACACTGGCCACCACCATGAGAATTAACCTATAACCTCAAGAGGGTGGCGGCACTGATCTCAAACGCTAAACATGATGGGAATTAGGTTAAATAGTACCCCGTTGGAGGCATGCACTAGCAAAGTAACCCATAATGTTGCACTAAAAACATGGCCTTGATGGCCAACTCTGACGAGAACCTCTACCAGAACCCGTCTGACTACCACAATGAGAGAATCTAGAACCATGAGAAAACTATGTTAGATATGGTGCAAAAAACTCTACTGAGACGGTGCTAAAACCCAAAGTGAAGCATGGACCGTCTTAATAGATTTTCCCTAAACATGCTATGGGTGACCACAGCCTAAGAATGGGACCCACTGTAACTACCTTGATGCCTCTGTCTCTTCTCATTGTGCTGACACGACTCGCAATAGAGGGTCTCCATGGAATTATCATGATCTACCACTTCCTGAAATGGTCCACCATCAAATGCCAATAATTCCATAGACTCACGCAGTCTATGTCGCAATCCATTTTCAAACTTACAGACTGTCTCCCCCTCTATAAGCATAAGATCCACCCCATAAATAGATAACTGATGGAATTGAGCCTCATACTCAACCACTGACACCAGACCTTGTTCAAGCTTGTTATAATCTTCCCTTAGGAACTCACTTTTAACCCTCGAGACAAACTTTCTCATAAACACCTTATAGAAATCAGCCCAATTCGGTTGAAGTGAACCTTCTGATCTGCAAACAACAAAGGCCCTCCATCACTTCTTGGCTGCACCATATATCTAGTAAGTGGTGAAAGCCACATCGTAGGTCTTCAAAATACTCATGCCCAATATCTGTCACACTCCTTAATAAATTCATGGGCATCTTCTTCTAGAACTCCAGTGAACCAGATGGAGATCTAATCCCAAAAACCTACTTAGGATCTTCTGCTCTAAATCTAATATAACTATTTATTTTTCAACTGTAGAAGCAATAATTGGTACCAGAAGAACCTTGGGGGTACAGTAATAACTGCTGGTGGAACAGGATGTACTTGAGGAATTGGTTGCGCTAGAGGAACCGCATTTATAGGATGTAACACTAGAAAAGTTATATGTTATCTTTAGTAGGAGTACCATCATAAGTATTAAGCAATTGTCATAATAAGTTGCAGATATCAGGAGGGGGTGCTGCAACTGGTGTTGTAGGCACTGGCAAAGTCTCTGGAGTAGTAGCAAGAGTAGTCACTTCTGCAGGAGCTCTGGACAGTACTGGAGCTGTCTTCTTAGCTATTAAAGATCATGTATGCAACATTTAAGAAAGATTGAAGACAATCAGTGGAAACTTTCAAGAAACCATCTAGGATATATGCCCGAAGTTAGATCCAAAAATGAGAAGTCACATTCCTACATGCCACTATAGCCTCCCGAAGATAAGCCAAAAGCGTCTCTGTGCTGATCCGCATGACTTTACTATACATTGGCTCTGTACACTGACATTAAAGGAACCTACTTTCTTATACCAATTTGTCACGATCCAATTTCTTGGATCATGATGACACCTACTGTCTCACCCTTAGGAGAACCAACTCTGTAGCATGAAGCTGGAGTAAATGGATACCATCATGATAGTAGAACGCAGAAGTATAATAACAATGTATAAAGGAAAGGGGATATGAAAAATATAGCGGAATATAATAACCAAATTAATAAACTCACAAAAACGTTGGTAATGTAAATAAACAGAGCCTCTAAGTACAAAGTATAAGCAAAAATTAGCTATAAGTATGTCAATGAAAGTACAAAAGATACAAGTCCTATATGAAGAGAGAGTATAGACAATTCGACGTCAAGCTCACCCTGTATCTCTGAAAGAAACAACAAGTAAGCATGAACGACACTCCATAAATCAACGTAGGGCACTAGTACTCAGATCTGTTCTATGGGAGAAGTGTAGTATGAGTACAAGTCTCCAAAGAAACCCGTGCCCAGTAGGCTTTGAGGGCCCATTAGGCACATAACAATCATAAAAGTAGTAAATAACAGAATGCAAGAAAGTGAGGTCATAGAAGAAAATAGTACAACATAGAATCTAGCTACTTAGATGAGAATCAAGTAAATAGATAGACATGTCTTCGCTAGCTAAAACATCATAACAGAATCTTAGTCAAAAGAAGAGAACGTACCTGGAATCCTTGCAAAGGTATATATAAACAACAACAGTAATTAATCAAAGAGATGGATAAGTAGACAAAGAGAGAACATGGACAGTATACCATTAACCTCAAGAAAGAATGGAATGAATAGTCAAACGATTTCTCAAACAAATATCTCATATAGAAAGACATACTCACATATACATAATAATGATAGTTGAGCAGTAAATACATAAAGTAAATTATTACCACCGAATTCCTCATAAGAATGGCAGTGTATATAGAAAACATACTCACCCGTAGGCCTCCCATACTACCATGGGTTCACTAAAGAAAACAAGTGCAGAAAAGTAAATACACACCATGAAGTAACAATTCTTGTGCATGTTCCTCCTCTGATACCTGTAGGCCCAGCAGGCAGGATCTATGAAAGGCTAATCCTAATTACCATATGTCCCTGCTCCATCCTATACCCTCCCACCGATTGCCGTAACCCAAAGACAAGGTCCGTGGAGGTACACCCACCACGTACAATCTCTAACGTCATCATAGTCTCACATCCCAATTCATAGAGCCTCAAATGTCTCATAGTATGGCATCCAAAGCCTCATAAAAATAGTATCATCAAGCCATAATCTGGGAAAAGTCATGTCGACCAATGCCTCATTGTAGCAATATCAACCCTTCCTTAAAGTAACACGTATTATCAAAGTCTCCAAGCTAATAGGTGTGATAAGTGTCGAAAAGTTGTACTTACTTCCGTATGATGATGGGCTCAAGTCGATTGTACTCACTACCGAAACAAAGTCAGACTCAAGTACCAACACTAGTTAGTCAAATGATATTTTTCGTGGTCAGGGTATGAAGCCTGAACTAAAACAAGTGAAAATAGTAATATCGGGTGCTCTATACACTACCAAGTCTAATATGCTAAAAGATCCCTTAACTTATATTATTACTAGAATATTCCAAGTTATCATATGTTATTTTGTTATCCATTATTATCCTTACTATCAATATCTAGTCTCCACAACATCAAAATTAAGTGGTGATACGGGCCCAGCCCCAATGCACTCTCAACCGGAGCCTATGGCCTAATCTCTCATAGAATGAATGCAACAACATATAATACACATAGCCAACCTATGCCCTGCATAGGAGCAACTAAGTTATAGCTAGCAACACAATACACCAGCCTAAACTAGAGGGAAAACCCCAAAACCAACCCACGCATCAGCGTTCTAATACATCTAGAGTCACACTAAAGCCATAAAAAGGCTAATTCTAAGTCACGAACATCGTGTTACACTGAACACTAATATAGGGAACAAATGGGGGATGGAACAAAGAGGCGGTCCAAGTACATAATAAAAACCTAGAAACCGAGCCAAAGGATGCTATTTTAGGACAATTATCAAAGCTATATACCCAAAGATATCCCCACGGAGCCTACTTGTCATTCCACAAACAAAGTGCTATAAATCTCAATTATTACCCCAACTGATAGTAAACTATCTCCAACAATTCTAAAACCCATCAAATAAGAATCCATGATATCAATACGAGTCAAAAAATATAATTTATACTAAGTTCTAAAATGGGCTTAAAATGGGCCCTCACTCACCGAAATAAAAAATAAACACCGCCAATGGGTTCCTAGCGTCACTAGGAACCGTTGCTCCAAAAATGAGATAATTCCAGTGCGGGAAGGGCCTCAAAATAGCCCCGTATAGATTCGATTAGAAAGGGTCAAATTTTCATGCTTTAAGGAATCAAACGAGGAAATTCAGTGAAGTATGTACACTACGGAGTGACATAAACTCGAGGGAAAATAGTTTATCCAATAATATCTAAATTAATCAAGAATTCAAATTTTCTCAATTGGGGCCACTAATGGAGGACAACCCCATTCTATGGAAATAAAAGACAAAGATAACTTACAAAGTATGGGGGGGAAACGAGGGGAAGCATTGGGAACCTTTCCTAAAACTTTTGATGAGGTTCCCACACAAATTGATGTTAGAATTGAGAGAAAAGATGAAGGTTTTTTGGTGGAATGAACTGAATAAAGAAGGGTTATTTATACTATCTGCAATGTTTGTTGTGGAGATATATAGGGTTGCTGGGGCAATATTGAGGTCTCTAGTGCGAACATCGCTAGGGTGATCACTTATGTGTAGTTGCGAGGGTCGCTGGAGCGAGCTCCTGGTCAGTGGGGGGACCTTGCAGGCGCAACACAACCCATCGTCAGGGTGGTCTGTGCTTGTAATTTCACACAACTGAAACAAAAGAACTTTGAGGGTCTAAAATGAGTATTCTGAGTCCAATTTCAACAAACCAATAATGTAGTAACAAGGAAATGACATTTCGATCTAATGGAATCATTGAAATAATCAATCGAGGTCATTCGAGCAAAATGACCCCTAAAACCAAGAAATACCAAATTCACATTAATCCATCAAGATACTCAAAATTACACCAGATACCTCAAGAAATAAACCAATACTCATACTAGCCTAAAATCGCCATTCTGGAACTGATAGAAGCGTTCAAATTCATTCTGACACTCCAAACACCAAAAGACAACCCATGTTTTGAATTAGGCCTTAAATGAAATGAAAAACCATAATTTCGCATAAACTCAAAATGGAAACCCCAAAAGATGAACTTAAGGTCCATTTTGACTTTGAGCTAACGGAACTGTCGAAATTTAATTCTGAGCTCGTCTTGAAGGAAAGTTAAATAAAGTCAATGAGTACTTAGTTTTAGGCTCTAAAATAGACAAAGTGAGATAATGATCAATCAATCCACCAGGGAAACCAGGATATCGATCCCAACAAGTTATAAATAACATGGGGCAACTATTGGAATCCTCTAGAAAACAAAACATCATATAATTCTCATAAGTGATTGTGAGGGTCATTACAATACCTAATAGGCATCATTGACTAATTGAGACCATATAAGAATAAAATAAGGATTTTTTTATGTAGATAGATAATGAAAGATAGGCTACAAAAATCAAACAGCTACAATATGGAAGGCTAACAAACAGGACATATGCAAGTAAATACCCTAGAAAGCTAGCTAACATTAATGAAGATTCAGGAAGACAAAGGTGAGAACGTACCTGAATCCATGATAATCTATCAAGAAAAGGTATTAAGAGACAGATATAGTGGTGTACCAGTAACCTCAATAACAAGAATAGGAAAGAGGGACAACTACAACTAGTATGTAAGTAATGAAAAGCATAAAAAGGGGTCCCACGGATATATCCAACAAGTAATAATAAATTAGAAAAATAATAAATAAAGGAAAATCCCAGCGGCATCCCATACCACCAAGAGATACAAATAAGTGAATGCAAACCCTCTTGCCTCCCATACAACTAGAGAGTATAACTAGCAAACAACCCTCAAGGATAGAATATACAAAATAATATGGTATGATGCTAGTAAAGTAAAATCGTATGATCCTCCCATGTATACCTCTCCTTTGTTCTCCTGCAAGCCTCACAATGCCATGCAAGGTTTTGAAAATCGGTAACATTGGGATCTTAACCATAAAATAGTAGATACTAATGCATAAAAATTAGTTTTTATGTTGATACTATGCTCAGCCACATAAAATAGCACAAATAAGTCTTATCAGCACTGCATAGGATAAATCACTATAGCAATCTAGAATTAGCTTGTCAATGTTCGGGAATCACGGACATTCCAAATAAACCCATTATTTATGTTCCAAAGCCATAAGGACCACACAGGGTCTTAGAATAATCTATAATTGAAATTGTAAACCAAAGTATAAACAAGAAGCGGACTAAAGAAGCATACAAGGTCAGGGTGCCATAACTGTGAACCCAACCCAAAGATAGCTAATTACTATAATTATTTCAGATATAAACAGAATGTCAGATTAGTAATCCATAGCCTACCTGGCATCGAAAGATAAGCTCACAAATATCGGAAGAAATTAGCCTAGATAGCTCCAGAAATGCACCAATGAATCTGACTTATCACTAAACTAACAATATAATAATCTATTGTTAATACGAGTCAAATGATACCCACATAGCTATAACTACAACTAGGTTCAAAATTCGAGTCAAAACGGGCCTAGGGGCAAGCAAACACAAAACTCCAAGAAAAAGGTATCAAAATGTTCCACACATTTTTGGGAACATACCAAAATTTGGAGCCAAGACAAGAAAAAAAAGAGCTAAAATCAATGGATTGAAGTAAAGAATGAATTTGGTGAAATTTTGAAATTTTTATGAAATTTGATAAAGTTTTAGCATGAACTTAGAATTAATTGAAGAATAATCGAATAAATATTATTCCCAATGCCACCCAATGTCTATGCAAAAGCCCAAGAATTTATAATGGAGTATTTGAGATTTGGAATTGATAGGTTGAAGAAATAGGCTAAAAGTCAAATTTCTAGGTAATTATACATGTTGGAAAGATGCTCTTTCTGTCACGACCTGACTTCTCGGAGTCATGATGGCACCTACTATCCATCTAGTAGGAGAACCAAACCCTGTAGTCCGTAGCCGAAGCGGAGGACTACTACAGTATATGCGGAAAAAAAAAGATGTAATACAAGTTCCCAAAACCCGATGTCAATGTCATAAGGACCACTAATATACAGAATAACAAAAGTGATAAAATACAATATCCATCTGTCTCCAAATATACAATGGAGAGGAATAAATATATAAAATAGAAGGACTATAGAAGTAAGTTGCACGCCAAGCTCACCCTATAGCTCCGAACTGGCAAAAAGAATGATCAACGATGTGAATCAAGGATGAGGACCTGTACTCGAATCTGTACAAAGGCAAGTGTAGTATGAGTACAAGCCGCCGAAACAACCTATACTCAGTAGGTCTCGAGACCCACTGAGCACACAACAAAACTTACTACAGTAAATAGCAGAAAAACAAGAAAAGTAGTCATAGAAGCAAATAGGACATATCAGGAAACTAACAGTTCAAGAATGAATCAATTCCACACAGACAGATACTGCTAGCTAATCACATAACAGGACCCATTGGTCGGTATACCGGTAACCTCAAGTGAAATGAAAATGGATTATGCAGAAGTAACAAGCACAAATTCCCATATAACATGGAACCCCAATTATTCACAAGAGTTAAATCAAATAATAAATTAAAGAATTAAAGTATAAAGTAAAGTAATTAAAAGCTACAAGCCCCCCATAAGACGAGCAGTGTACATACAAAACACGTTCACCTATAAGCATCCCATACTACCAGGGGTACACTGAAGAAAACAAGTATAGAAAGTAACAAACACATGATCATCGGAGAAACCTCACTTCCCCAGGTAAGAACCAGAAGACGGCATCTCATGCCACCAATCACAACCAGAATTCGGCATCTCATGCCACAAATCACAGCTAAGGCAATCCTTCGCCAATAGATATCTGAAATCATCACACTGGTAGTATCACCTATGGTCCACAATGTCATCAACATCCTCTGTGTGTCAAAAAGTTGTACTCACT
>JBDJHY010182594.1:0-12049 GCA_039654485.1 Withania somnifera
CTTAAAGCGTGGGGGAGGGAAAGAGATTTCTTTTTAGGAAATTATATATCTATATATATATATATAGAGAGAGAGAGAGAGAGAGATGGAACTTAAAGTAGTTATGTATATATAATTGTATATATTAGTAATTAGAGATAAGAAGTTGCACCTTAGAACCTCTACAATTTCAAACCCAAACTAGTTAACATGAAAGTTGAGTTGTGAGATAATATATATGTGGACATTCATCTTGGTTAATTATCACTTTTTGATCTAACAAGTGTTTTCACACCTAGTATTTTTGCGAGCTCTTGCCTCAAGAGTTTTATCTCCATATTGTATATTGCTTAGGTCACATTGTATTTTGACTTATTTGTATTCGGATCGAGGTCAGGATCTATCCCTCCTCTCTGATCTCCTTTTGACTTATCATGTTGCAAAACATAATCTAGAAGAGAAAATCAAAGTGCAGCAGATGTGGATGAAGTCGAAGAAGATAGAGAGATTATTACTTCAGTTGTAACATTTGAATTTGCCCTGTCTTTACACACTGTATATCTCTATTTATTTAAAGTGGGTGCAAAATGTAAAAATCAAAACTAAAACATGTAATAAAGTATATCTAAGTATCAACAGCCCCCGACAAATTGGAATGGGATACCAAACCAAGCTTGGAGAAGAAAGTGCAACGATAAATGCCTCGAAGAGCTTTGGTCAAAATGTCAGCAACCAGGGAGCTACTTAGAACACGATTGAGGGTGATGTAGAAATATTGAAGAACATCCCGAACAAAGTGACAATCAACTTCGATATGTTTAGTGCGTTCATGAAAAACAAGATTTTTGGCAATATGGATGGCCGAAGAGTTGTCACACCAAACAGTAACAGGAACAATAGAGGAAGCAGAGAACTCTTCTAACAAACGAACAAGCCAAATAATCTCCGCAACCAATATTTGAAGGGCCCTATACTCAGCCTCCGCAGAAAAGAGGGCAATAGTAGGCTGCTTCTTAGATTTCCAGGAAACAGGGCAACCACCAAGAAGAAAAATGTAACCACTGACAGATATGTGACTAGTTAAATAGCTAGATCAATCAGAGTCAGAGTAACCCTCAAGAGGAAAAATAGGAGAATTGTTAAAGAAAATGCCCAAATCAAGAGTGCTAACCAGGTATATAAGAACATGAAAACCAGCCTCAAAATGAGGAACCCTTGGTTGTGATATGAATTGGCTCAAATGACGAACACTAAAAAATATATCAGGGTGTGTATGTTGAAGAAAATTCAGCTTGCCCATCAGTTTTCTATACAACGAGGGATCAGAGAGTAGGTTTCCTAAGTCAGTTGATAGCTTACTATGAATATTCAAGGGAGAAATCACCGGAGTAACATCAGTGCAGTGAAATTCATTCAAGATCATTAAGAAACTTCTGCTGAGCAACTAAAATACCCTACGAAAATCTGAACAGCTCCAAGCCTAGAAAGTAATGAGCCTCTCCCAAATCATTTATTTAAATTGCTCATCCAAAAAGGATTTAAGAGAATCAACCTCGACCAAGTCATTACCCGTAAGAAGAATGTCATCGACAAACAACCACTAATGTAAAAGACTTGCCCACATTCTAAAAGAACAAGGAATAGTCATTTTGCTAGCTTGATAGCCCTGTGAGAACAAGGCAGAAGAAACTTTGGCATAGCACTGTCGCGAATCTTGTCTAAAATCATAAAGAGATTTATTAATCTTGCAAACAAGATTAAAAGAGGATGAATCATGGTCTTGAACTTGCAAACTTCATAAAAAACTCCTCATCAAGATCACCATGCAAAAATGCATTATTAACATCAACTGGTGAACCATCTAACCAATTTTAACAGCAACAGACAAAAGACAATTAATGGTGGTGAGTTTTACAACAGGAAAAAACATTTCTGTAAAATTCACCTATTCTTGTTGAGTGTCACCCTTGATGACTAATCTTGATTTGTATCTTTCAATAGTCCCATCAACTCTTTTGTTTTATCTTATACACCTATTTAGAAGAAATAGACCTCTTCCCAGAAGGAAATGGGGCAATATCCAAAGTGTTGCTAACCTTTAAAGCCTGAAATTCTTTAAGCATAGCATCCTAAAAGCAGGGCTAAAAACAGCTTGATGATAAAATTGAGGTTCAAGAAAATCAACGCCATTAGAAACAGAAGAAACCTTGCAGGTGAAAACACTGAAACAAATGTACTGTTGTAAATAAGAAGGAGAAGCAGTGGCCCCGGAAGACCCTCTCAAGGCCACTAGTAGAAGTGCAGAAGAACCCGTACCATTAAAAGGAGCATCAGTATTGGTGAAAGTAGAAGTGGGTACAGGATGAAAAATAGGAGAAGAATCATGCACATCAAATGAATGAGAAGGAAACAGAGAAGAATGAGAAAGAGAGGAGTCAGGAAAAACTGATTCTTGAAACTGAACATCCCTGAAAAAGAAAACAATATGCTTATCTAGGTCAAAAAGTTTATAGGCCTTTCTAGTCATGCTATAACCAAGAAAACACAGGTAAGAGATCTAGGTCTAAATTTATCTCTAAAAGGTTTGTGAACTTCAGCGAAAGCAAGACGATCATATGAACTTAAACGAGAGTAGGTTGGAGTAGTCTTATGTAAAAATTTACAAAGGGAATTGTTCTTTAACAGAGGGAAAGAGAAACTGTTTATCAAGTAAGTAGCAGTGAATATACACTCATCCCAATACTTGACAGGAAGCTTGGACTAAAAAAATAAAGTTCTGGCAGTTTCTAATAAGTGTTTGTGTTTTATTTCCACAATATCATTTTGTTATGGTATATCAGGTATAAAAGTTTGATGAACAATAGAAGTTTCTTCATTGCTTGAACCTAACTCAATAGCATTATGAGACCATATAATTTTGACTGAGGTATCAAACTATTTTTTAACCATGAGAATGAAAGATTTGATAAGAAAAAAAGCATTAGACTTGGAGGAAAGCAAGTGCGTCCAAGTTATTATGAAAAAGTCATCTACTATGATCAAAAAGTACCTATATCCATTATAAATTCAGGTGTGATAAAGTCCCCATAGATCAATATGTAGCAATCGGAAAGGAAAAATGATTTTAATGGAACTTGTAGGAAATGCTAATCTTTGTTGTCATAGGGCAAATTTTACAAATGAAATCCTGTTTTGTAGGTAATTGATCCTTTAAAGAACCAAGTGATTTCATTTTATGATAAGGCATGTGACCTAATCTTATGTTCCAAAGTAAAGTAATATCATGAGTAGTAGAAGAAAAAATCAATGAGGGCAAACAAGTAGAGTTAGATACATCATGAGTAATAGTGTTATCACACATAGTAGAAAAAGAAGCAGCTTTATTGTCAATACAACTAGTAACTGCAATGGTATTCACTAATTGAGAAAGATTTAGAGACTTAGGATGAAAATGTAAAGCCCTTGGGACACTCTAACAAGCTCTAATGGCCTCTTCAGTGAAAGGCTCGGAAGAACACAAGAAGGAGTAAAGTACATTACTCAAAACTGATTCAGGTGATAAGGTTAGTGTTCTAATAGTGACCTTTATCATGTGTCCATTTGGTAAAGTAATGAGATAAGAAATAGAAAGAGGAGTGATATTAGTGAGACATGATTTAACTAGAGTAATGTAATTATTAGCTCCAGAGTCTATGATCCAAGGATTTTCAACTACCCTAGACACACGACAAGCATAGAAACAACAATTACTAAAATCATAGGTGCTTATTGCATAAATGGAAAAAACAGAATCAGAGGTCCCCTGGTATGAATAGAAGTCTTCATCTGTTGTAGCAGATTCATCATTTGATTCAGCTACTCTGGTGAAAACTGTGCCCCTTTACCTTCAGGTTGTCCAGATTTTCCTGAGATCTCAGACCTCACATCTACTTGTGTTGGAGCATCATTTCCCTGTACACAAGAAATAGTGCTTATGTACTTAGAAGGATTATTTGCAGAATTTGAAAGTATTCTGATTGTTCTGATGAGCAAGTTTTCTGCAGCTGCCAATAAAATGATCGGGGTTTTTTTACAGTATCTACAAAATAAGTTAGTCCTGTTGTTATCAAAATTTACCTACTACATAATAACATTCTGATTCCTTGAAGAATAACCACAAATATTAGGTTTCTGTGTCCCAGTAGAAAAAGCAGTAACATCTGTGCTGAAATTTTGTGCTTCAATTTAGCTTTCATCATTTATCAATATGGAATAAGAAATATCTACATCATGTAGTGGTTTGATCATTAAAATATTCATTCTTACACCAGAATAAACCTCATTTAACCTCATAAAAAACTAGTGTAGCCTCTGCCCCTCTTCTATTTTCTGAAAAAACCTCTTTGCAACCTCATGTGCGAGCAGGATAAGCAATTGAATATAAAAGTTCATCCCATAGCTTCTTTAATTTGGAAAAATATGAAGCAATGTTTGAAGATCCTTGAAAAATAAAAGCAATATCTTTTCTTATTTGGTGCGCTTTAGTCCCATTTGCCTGTTCATATCTCCTCTCAATGTCCTTCCATAATTTTCAGCACTTTCAGTGTACATTACACTCTCTCGGATTTCAAGTTCTAGACTATTCAGTATCTGGGGAAGCACCATGTCATTTTTCCTACACCATGAATTCAAAATAAGGAGAATGTTGGTCCGATATTTTTAGGGTTCCATTAACAAGCCCCAATTTATTTTTACATGATAAACCTATTAGCATATTTCTCCTCCACCCATCATATCCAATTCCATTGAACTTAGAGGTAACTAAAACAGTTCCTGGGATATTAGATGGGTGCAAATAATATGTATGGGAAGATTTAATAGTAAAATGAACAAAATCTGAAGTAGATACTCCAACATTTATTTGAGATGTGGTATTCACTATCAGAGGAGTCATCCTCACTAATCAGACGAAATAAACCAAAAAATGAACAAATGAAAAAGAATAGTACCTTTTTTTCACTCAACCGAAGGAGGAATACCTTCGAATTGAAAGAATCACACAAAAAAATTGAATGAGTTGAAAACCCCCTAATTTCTCGATCATGAATCATCGACACAATCGTGAATTATCAACGAGGGTAACATCGATCTGGAGAAGATAAGAAGAGCTATACAAAGCCGTGCTCTGATACCATTTAGAAACCAGAATCTAGAAGAGAAAATCAAAGTGTAGTAGCTGTGGATGAGGAAGAAAATATTACTAAAAATTAAATCTGTATGTCTTTATACAGTGTATATTCCTATTTAAGTGGGTGAAAAATGTAAAAATATATAATAAAAATATATCTTCCATCAGTATAAAAACTACTTAGCTAGATTTCAAATTAAAGAATGCAGACGCTATTAACTAGAAAATAAATAATAATAATAAAAAATTATTTTAACTAATAGATGTCTTTCACATCCAAATGAGTAATTTAAAATCATCCATATATATATATGGCTTACCCAGAATCATGCGCTATTTAGTAGCAATAGTAGAGCTTCATTAACTGTTTTGTGTATGTCGTCTAAGTCAATTCATTAACTTTTGTCCTCTATAGGTTTCCATGTTTTAGGTTTTCTATTCCGCCCATGTAAAATGAATGGCGACTATTATGATATCATATGATCAGTTGCATTGCATGTGATTGATTTGTAAAAAAATAGCAAGATTCAAGTTATCCAATTTAAAGACCTGTTGGTAGCTCTAGAAACGGGGTCTCTTGCATTATACAAATTTAAATTTAGTTAGAATTTCAATCATTTGAATAAAACAAAAGTTGAACATTTAAACAATTGAAAAATAAACAGAATTTTTATTTCAAATTCCACCGCATGTTTTTAATATTATAGTCATGATTAGGTTCATGCAAATATTATAATATAATAGCTTCTTTTTTCTTTTTCTAGTCCTTGTTTGTCATAACTCCAATATGTTACGATCCCCTAAACTTGATTACTCGATTTCATTCAACTTAATCCAACATAAAATATATATTTATTTTTTTTTGGTTAGATTATAGAGGAGAGACTCTAGTTCAAATGATAACTATACTAAAAGGAACCTTCAGGCAATGCTTAACAACACTATCAAGTCCCACTCCGAAGACAACATTCTGTTTTTTGATTTGGCTACATGATTACAAGGCTTTGTTGAGAGGTGCACTTACAACAAATATCGAGACTCATGTTTGGGGCTTAGTTTTATAAAATTTTACGTTTTCATTATGTGCACCCTGAATGTGTAACGCTCGGACTAGCTCAATAGTTTCAATCTAAATCATATATCAAATTCCTTAATTAGCACCAGCTCAGCTGACTGCTGACCCTTTAATTCTTTAACAAATATGAAGGCTGAGAGTAACCAAATGACCGACCATAGTATTGCATATTTACTAATTGAAAATATCGTAAAAATAAATATCATTTGAACATTCTTTTAAAAACAAGTTAGATAACCGTAATTTTAATTTTTCCCTTACTATTGGCGTTCATATCTTCATGATGTCTCTTAAAATTAGCAGATTTCCTTTGAGGCAATTTTATAGTTATTCACAAAAGAGTAATGTTTGAAATTATAATTCCAATGGTAATATTTATTAATTATTTTACTTTCGGAGGTTATATGTATAGCTTGATAATATCTTTTAAAATTGAGAATTTTAAGTTGTTTGAAAGTTAAATACGATTGACATATTTGATTTATATCTCATAATATTTAACACTATTTATATTTAATTTCTATAAGATTCTTTAAAATGCCTTAAACTTTTAATGTACTTTCTGCATATTTTACGTTATTGTGCCATTTTATTAAAGTGCAAACTCAAAACTAAAGGTCTGTGGGTTTTACATCTCATATCTCAATGCCTACTCTTCACTCTATACTAAATAAAATGTCTTGCATTGCCTCACTCCTCGATATTTTTATAACACTGATCGCAAGTACAAGTATTATCTTCGAAAGAAGAGAGAGAACTTGACATAGCAGTAACTGTTAGATGTCAAAATTGCACTGCACGGAGTAATTAATTTGTCAAGCATATAGACATATCCTTTGGACACAATATTTCTTAATTATGATAATACTATCTATATCTATACTATTTTAAAAGTGGGAATTAAAAAGGTCGAATTACTAAAACGTTCGTCAAAGATTAAACGACTAATTTGCCCTTTAAGTAATACTCCTGCAACTAAAATATCAATATACATTAAGATTAATAGTAATTAATCACTATAATAATTTAGGATCACCACAATAATTGTAGTTGAGTCTCTTCATGACCTGTCATTATTGTACTTCTAAAATTCGTATTTAGTACATAGAACAATGACCAATCGTCATCCAACAATCTTAAGATGAATGCAAAACAAAAGACATACTGTTACAATATGTTTGTCCCTCTAATTGCTATTAAATTAACTAAATTATGTGTATTTATGGAAAGAATAAGAAAGCTTTCACAGTGGGAGAAACAATGGCCAAGATTTTGAATTGTTATTCGGGCACGTATTGGGACATGAAAGGTTTGAAATATTCGATCTTTTGAGTGATTATATTTTCCAAAATATAAAGAAAGTAATTTTATTTATCAAGATTATTGTTAATACAATTCTATGAACTCCCTGGATTCTCTTTTTTAAAGTTTTTTCTGATGTTGAAGGTCATTAGTTGAGTATTATATTTCTTAAATGTATGATGATACGTATCTCCTTGTGATACTTTAGATCGCTAGGAACTCCGGATAATATTTTGATAGTTCGAGTTGTTTGCTTGGTCTTGATTAATTTGACTTGAAAAGACAACTTTTGATGTATTAATTTCTTTACTCAATAATTTATTATACATCTGAGATTTTGATCTTTTGTGAATAGTCAAACTACCTTGATGTCTTAATCTCTTTGAGTGATTTATTTGGAATGCAAATTAAATATTCAATCTTCTTTGTTTGGAACATGCAAGTGGTTTTCATTAAATAAAAAATTTTGAGAGCGTAGGAGTTAGGATGCATAATTTGAATTTTTTTGTAAGTAGATCAATAAATTATTTGCGATCACGATGGGTTCTCAAGGAAGCAAGAACCCAGGGAAGCTATGTATTTTGGGCAAGTCTTGATGATGTATGGGTGTGTTTATTGGAGCACAATATTTATCCTGCTTTGGTGTTACAGATGAATATTTCTTGCAACTTATCTCTTTCAATAGCTTAAACCTGGTATCATGCTTGATGCTACATAAGTTTCTTATTTTGTTTATTGAAAGAAAATATACAATCAAATGGTCTAGGGTCCCTAAATCAGGTAAGATTTTTGTCCTTCAATACTCATCAGCTGGCAACCTTATAAATAGATATACAGTTTCATGTTTAGTGCTGCCAAATATACTTTCGAAAGATTCTAACATCAAATTCAGAAAATAATTCTTATCATTATGCTGATTCAATTCACTTTCAATCTCCTTTATTATTTAGGAGGTCATTTATTAACAAAATCCAAAGACTGCAACCTTTAAAGTTGTCTTAATAGGTTTCAATGAACACAACAACTGGTGAACTGAACTAGTGTAGAGTTTGACTCTCTACTGCTGGTGGTGAATACCTTAACATTCATATCACATCATATTACAAATGGGAATATGTTTATATAAAATTTGATTTTCTTCAAAGGCATACTTACCATTTATCAAGAAATTAAATTGCCACCCATTATGATTTGTTTGAAATTTTTGAACGTGTATGAGCTACATCTTTTGATCCTTCAATTCTGAGGTGAAACAGAAGATGAGTAACGAATATTGTAACAATTATACATTAATCATTTGTGTTCGTGACACTTAATTGCAAATTTTTTTTTCATATTCCATAATATTGTAAGAAACTTAGAACTCTCTATTATTACTACTAATCTCAATTGTTCTATTTCCTGAATTCGACGTACCACCACACCGATTTTGAAGGTCATTTGCTTAGTCCTCAAAACATATTGGACCTGATGGGCTCTTTTCTTAGGTCAGAATATATTTTTTAATAATTGTTACTTAGACATTGCAATCTTATTTCTCTTTACAATTGTTACTTAGTTATTCCAGAATCCTGTCTGCTATATGTTGTTGCAGTTGTGCAGTAAATGAAAATTAATAAATTTCTTAGGTAGAAAGTAGAAATTGTAAGAAATTCAAAATCTCTATAGGGATATGCCGGGGGTACTTATACTTTTTACCTAAGTTCATAAATCAAATCCTTATTTATTTACTTTGATAATAGATCACAAAGATGAATGGCTAAACCTTCTTATTTTTCTTTTACTTTAATACAAGTTGAGGTTCTTGACTCTTCTACAAAGTCTCTTACGTGTTTATCTATTAGTTATTTGTAATTGGGAGTAATGAAGAATATTTAAGGGTGTCCGTGTTGATAAAATGATGAGTGTTCAACCAAGTTGATGTTTTACTTGATGTTACGCTCGTGTGAGATCCCTACTATACTTGAGGAGTTGATTTATTTTGTTTTACCCCTATAGGGGCTATGTTGATTCACTTGTCTTACTTGTGCCACATTCCATATTGCATATTATATTGTTATCTGTTCTTGAATTCTGAATCTCTAAAATGGAATTAAGTCACTTGAAACATGATATTCGATATAAAAGGCAAGGGCCAAGATGCGATTTTCAGCATTGTCATGATATATAAATGAAAAATGAAAGATAAAAACAATATGCTATGATATGATCAGACCTAATGGGAAATGGTTTTGGAAATATAATTATTCGGAGGGTCAAGGACCGCACCGGTTCAGATACATGGCTTAGCTAACCCTAAGGATCCTTACTATCTGGATATATAAAATCAAGTGTGTATCATTAGAAAAAAAAATGCATCATGCTATCTGACACCACATTGCATTGCATTGCATACTCATTAATTGATTCTTGAGATTGCTTTATCCATTTCATTTGATTGACTATCTTCGTTACCATGTTGGATGATCTATCTGTTCACTTTTGATTTCTGTCTTGATTCCACTTGTTGACTTACTTGTCATGCTAATCGAATGCCTTTTTTTATCCTCCCTATTGGGTCCCTCCATTTAATTGACTATATTTGATAGATATTGCTTAAAAATTCTTACTTGGTCTTATTATCTTGATGATGATTTATGTTGAGAAAGGTTGATATTTGATGATAATCGATATCAAGGTAAGCTATTATTGACATTAAATTGAGAAAGAAAGATCAGTTATGGTTTGAATGAAAAGGTAAAGAGTATGTGACATATTTAGGATAGATTATTATTTAAATAAAAAGGTAAAGAGTAGATGACATGTTTAGGGTAGGTTATGATTTAAATAGAAAGGTAAAGCATATGGGACCTATTTAGGTAGTGTTCTATTTACTCCCTCCACAAGTCCATAACATGTTTAGTGGAATTTTTTCATGACTTGTGAATTGACTCAAGTAGGGAGGCCTGCACCTGGATGGAACAAGGGTGAAACTATGATACTTGAGATGGTTTCGGATTGAGTTACTTTGATGAATGGAACAAGGGTGAAACTATGATACTTGAGATGGTTTCGGATTGAGTTACTTTGATGATTTGGATATGTTATCTTTTGAGATGCCCTGTGAGGCAATATTGATCTTATTAGTTGAATTGAGATCAGTTAATGTTGGATTCTCATGTTGTGAGTTTATTTACTAAAATTCCCCGTTACCCTGTATCTATTATTGTGATATTCAGTTGGATATATCATTTTCTTAAATATTTGTATTTATGGGAGGTTCGGTAGGTGTGTCGCAATTTGAGGTGCTCCTCACCTCTTTGTGTTAGTGTCATCTACCCATTATTTTTTATACTCACCCCTACTTTTTTCTATAATTTTATGAAAGTGTGGAGCCAGTACCTCTTGACTAGCTTCCAGTCTGGAGTATGTGCTTTCATTTTAGGGATTCACAAGGTAGTTATTTATCATCCCGACGGACTTTTGAGGATTTCTTTACCTTGTGTTTTATTTTTTATTTTGAGGATACGAGACATTTGAGACGTATGTTGTTGCTATCGAATATTATATTACTATATTTTTAGATGTTTGTAGACAGAGACTCCAAATTTTAGGATTTTTTTTACTGATTTTTTTTATTGGACCTTCTATCCTCTCTCTTACTCTGGTTATTTTCGCATTTACCCTTATAGTTGTGTTTGGATTACCTGTCAGTTGGAGTTTTGGACAGGTGTCATTATGGTTAAATTTTAGATTGCGACAATTTGGTATCAAAGCACTAGATTTGTAGGGCACACATTGCACAAGCTAAAGTTTAGTAAAGCCTAATGGATCGGTACAGAGATATCCTTTTGAGAGGCTATTAAACTCTTAGGAAATGTTCGCCTTTCATTCCTTCATTCTTATATTGCATGGTATGTCCATTTGGTTATTAGGTAATGGTGTGTTCTATGAAAGATGATTAGAACCAAAGATACAGTTGGAGATGAGGTTGTTCCTACCCCATGGACAAGATACCAGCAAACGTAGGGGTAGAGGATGAGGACGGGGTCGAGGACAAGGTTGAGCTCGAGGTGTAGAGCCAGTCAGAGGGCGGGCTAGACTGATTTCCCCCAAAGCCTGAGATTGATGTTGATTAGGGGTAGGTACCGCCAAAGTTTGTTGTTGTACCCCTTCTCTAGGATACTTTATTGAGGATGTTGGGAGTTCTAGATAGTATGGCACCGAGTGGGGGTGCAACAGGAACACCCCAGGATTGCAGGCTAGAGTAGGGGCTCAGACCCTAAATCAACAACAGGTTCTAGTGATGCAGATTCTGATAGACCAACCACCTCTGCTTCATAGAGATGATGGGGTGCGTTATCAGGCATTAGATCTCGGGGTGATTGGATTTATGCTATCAGATGAGATCATTTTCACTACTATAAGTTCAGAAAGATGGATCCACCTCAATTTGAAGGTGGAAAGACTAAAGATGCAAATGAGTTCTGATCCAATTTTTGGGAGTTACTTGAGAATGTGATGTTAGCTGAGACACATAGGTTACT
>JBDJHY010182613.1:0-10467 GCA_039654485.1 Withania somnifera
CATGGGGTGATGGAAGGTAAATATGAACTATGTTATATCATACTAGGAACTGGCCCAAAAACTGTAAATCTCGGGGGTCTTCGCCTTAGAGTACCGTGCCTCAAACTTGAGTGTAGGGAGAATACCTCATTTGTACCTATAACTATGCCATACCAGGGGATCCGCCCAAAAAGTGCCAATACCTGGGGCCTCCGGTCTAAAGTTCCAATCTCGGTAACCACATATACATCATTCGTAATAGTTGAAAACTCAGTTTTCCCATTATATTCAAAAATAGCACCATGCCACAAGGTAGTCGTGGCATACATATAGGTATAAGAAAAATCTCTGTTCCATTAGTTATTAAGCCAAGAAAACTCCATGTTTTAATTTGTTATCTTGTGATTATAAAGCTAACACAACCCTGGGAGACGCCTGTGCTCAATCACCAAATCCCATGATTTATAATGCATGAAGCGGGTCAACTAAAGCAAATAAGAGAGACACTCTAAGTCTAGAAAGGACAGAAGCCACCATCTAAGCACACAACTCCCCCGGGTAAGTACCAAATATTGTTGTATTAGTAATACGACCACCTGGTCACTCTCAGCAGACCGACCATGTTGAACATAGCCTATAGCTAATAATGAGCCCATACACGGTCTCTGAAATTAAACAAGCACAAATAATAGAAGAAAAGTCATCCAGCTACTACCCCAGCTCATCGACTAGCTGGAAGAAACTAGCATTCAACAAAAAGTGCAGTCTAGAATTATGGAAAACCCTAGCCTACCTGGATGCCATCATAAAGCTCCCCCAAGTCGGATGTGCAGCCCAAACAGCTCAAAAAATCACCCAACACAACTCAAAACTAGAAAATTTATGATAGAGGGGTTATAATAAGAAGGCCAATACCAATATTGTGTAAATTAACTCTCGTCAGAACTAGAACTGATTATGGGCCATAGGGCCTAAATCTAGAAAAATAAACCAAGGCTACCTTGGGTAGAGCACAACACGATGAGCGTGTGGTACAAAAATAAGGCCAAAATGACAAGGAATCAAGGGGGAAATCGGGTTATGAAGTAGGGAAATTAAACTTTTTACAATAATATAAAAAGGGATGAGAATTACCCGAGATAAACTTGCGCCACGAGCTCAAACCATTTCCCAAACTTTTCCCAGCTCAAAACACCCTTAAACAGCCCCCCAAGGTTCACTTGTGTGATTTTTATGAAAGAAAATGGTTTGAAATGAATCGGATGATCCCTTTTATAGCTAGCACATGATTGCTATTGCTAGCAATTTGATCACGGGGGTGACCCCACATGGGTGATCTAGGGCTCATAGGTGCGACCTTCGCTGGGGCGCCTATCAGGCACAGAGACGAGGCCATGGGCATAGGGACGACCTGCAACCTACAACAGAACACAGCTTAAGAGAAAAACCTTTGGGGGGGACCTAAAATAAGCGTTTTGAATACAATTCTAGCAAACCAAAAGTGCATTTTGGGTGGAAGACACACACCGGACTCAAGACAATTGATGAACTAATAAACTGAGGTCATTTAAGTAAAAAAACACCCAAAATCAAACCAACTCGAAAAAAGGAAATTTCCAAACTTCCACAACTGAACCGAAAAACAAGCTTAAACACACTGAGAAGCGAGCTAACAACCCTACTAGCCTAAAATTAATATTTTAGAGCTGATGGGATCATCAGAATTCCGATCGATGCTTCGATCATCAAAAGAACAACCATGCTCAAACATGAGCTTTAGTTGAACTGAATTTCCACAAAACACTCAAACTCAAAACACAAAACCCCGAGAAACAAAATAAAGGTCCACCTAAACCAAAGTCGGCATTTAGGAAGTAACGGAACTATCAGAATTCAATTTTGAGTGCGTTTACTACAAATTCAATCTCAAGTTCCACCATTTTAAAACTGAAACATCAAAATAGGAAATTTGAGATAACAGGAAAATGAGCTACCAAGGCACTAAACTACTGGTACTAGCAAGTCATAAATGACTTGGGGCAACTATTAGACGGCTCTAAATATGGACAGAATGGAAGGTATGATAATAACCAAATGGTTCATTACAAAATACACCACTAAACAAGACTTTTATCCTCGAAAGTCAAAGAAGGACAGTATCATGAAGACTCGAACTGGTTAGGGCATATTGGGCACTTTTACCCCTTACCAAACCTCAGGCAACACACTCAAAAGATAACGCACATTAGGGAGACCTTTGCCACTGGAACTCCTGTTAGCCCCAGCTAACCAGCAACTTTCCAACAAGGTTGCTAGGTAAACTCTCAGGATAACATACACTCAAATAGACTAACGTCACTCAAATACACCCTCAGAACTAGAGCACAACTGAAACTAGCACCTCCACTAAGAGGCCATGAGATATCCCTTAGGCCCACGTACACTCAACTGACCAACTCACCCCAATGCACCTCAAAACTAGATCACAACTAGACGCAAAGGTGAAACCATGCCGATAAGTAACAAAAAACTGGCTAGAAACCACAAATATAAGCAAACCCCAAATGAGCATCTAAGGACACTATATGCGCGATCCATTACTAAGCAAAGCACAACCGCCCACCAGATACATGAACACTAAGACCACCCAAGGATACAATGCAAGGACTAAATAATGCAGGAAAAAATCTATGTAAAGAGACCACAAGGTAGCCTACACAACCCCAAAATCCCAACAGGTAAACAACACCAATGCCTTCCTAAGGTATGATTTCTAACTCAAGCTACCATATACATATACAAGGTTTCAGGCAAAGCAAGCTTTACATATTAAGAACAACAAGTAGCATGCAGGCTCGCAGACAGGAAATCGTGACATTATTAAAGATTACCCGATTTAAATGGAAATTACTCAAAATCAATGCAGCATACACAAGGATACATACCAAGAATATTTCAAATCAACATTGTTAATCTACCCCTCTCTCACACCTATCGAAATCAAGAGTTATTTAACACCAACACTACTAGGAAGTAGGCAGGAAAGATGTTTGCATAAAAAATTAGCCATTAGAACCAACAATATTACAGGGAATAATAGATGAAATCAATTGAATACAGGGAAGCATGTATAACTTAAATAGGTATAAGCAATCAGTATGTTCATAGCTAGAGAGTGATTATCATGGAATCTAACATAATGTAGTAATTCCATAAAATCTCTAATCGATCATCTTTTATATATTGTAGGTATGCCTACTGAAAGCAGGATATTATTACTTATCCCTTAGGTCTATGAATAGAGCCACATGAAATAGTCAAGAGAAAATCCTATTCACATTTACCGGATAAACCCATATCTAATAACCCAATACTCATAATTTTTTCTAGTCATACTAAGCCTCATCAGGTCACTCATCCAGATAAAACAAGGAAATCATACGATAATTCTTCCGAGACTAACACAACAGGTTTGAATAACCCAACACATAAGAATAAATAGAGTTCTAGTAAATTACAAGTAGTGGTAAGTAAAGCATGCTAAGGTATCAAAGTTAACTCTAAAATAGAAGTTGTGAAAGAAATTAATAGGGAACTAGGCACATCTTTACAGATGTAGAAAAATAACAAGGTCTGAACTAAATTAACAAGGTACAACACTAAACCAAGACCAGGCATAAAAAATTACTTAACATGACCCCTTTGTAACATTATGAACTAAACATATCACAAGAGATGGTATTATTTAAACTTATTTGTCCCTTCTAATAAAAATTAACCAATCCTACAAATCGACATACATTCAATCAGATTATCAAGGACCTAGTCTAGGCAAATAAATTTGGTATAAAATCACATCCAAGCTAACAAAGCGGAAGGCCTTTGAGAAAATTAGAATAAATAGGAGTCAGTTATACAACAAGTTCAAGGAAGGCTAGATTATTCATATACACACTTATGTTACAACGCATACATTTAAAATAAGAAACAAGCTAGATGGAAACCAAAGAAAAAATAGAGGAATACAAGTTACTGCACTATATAGGCCACCCACATAGGCATCCAGTGAGCATCCACCCTATAAGAGAGGGTTAAATAGGACTTGATAGAGAGGCAGGGCTAAACAAATCCCTAACAACATACTCGAAGTCTAAAGACACCACCAAAAGGGCGGGGGAAAAGGTGAAACACCAAAAACTAAGGAAAGACTCCCGAAAAATCAAATGCTAGACGTGCCAACAAGAATCCTCACTCGATGAGTATTTATGGGATCCCTACACTCAACTGAGGTATGATGGGTATGACTCAAGGTACAATCATAGAGCAACAGTCCAAAACTGCAAAAGAGGAAGGCAACTAGACAATGCACAAAACACTCCCAAAGCAACAGAAAACCTTAAAACCACAACGCATCCTAGACCTGGCCTACTAAAAAAATATCAAAATCACCCTTTGAACCACTCCATGCTAACACAATATGGAATGCAATGTATACATCAAATAAGAAGCAATGCTAGGATAATTCACAAAAGGGATAAGAACTAAAGCCATAATACATGATGCAATGGAAGGATGTGGTTCCATAAAACACTATACCTCTTGAACCGTCACCATAATTAATGTAGATATAACACCAAAGACATAACAATAAATCAACCAAAACTCACCAAAAAGGTCCTGGGGCCACCCTAAACAGTTAGTGAACCATCACTAATCGAAGAACAAAAGGCATTTGAGGGATCTGCTATCAATCTGGCTGGGACCTCTATAATCGGGGCACCCCCTAGTCCCTAAGTCAACCCCTCCACAAGAAGAACAATCACTACTGAAATATACTCCCTTCCTAACTCGCTGTTGAGGTAAAGATGTAACTGATGCAGATCGCATAACCCCTCGCTGGGAGTAGTCCCTTGAATGGTCACCAAACTCTATACTCAAAACACCCATCTACAGTCTAGATCCTAGTAACACAAGGACAAACCATTACGGAATTCCCGACACTCAAACCAAGCACTACTCCTATAAGGAGGATAAATCAACCCTCAACTGACACAATTAGGGAAAGCAACCCCTAAATAACATAAGCATCGATACCAGGAGGAATCACAGAAGAGCCAAGGGTTAAGGCCATAATACCTAACACAACGGGAGGTTGTGGTTCCACGAAGCACCATACCGCTGAACCCACAGAACTAAAACAATATAGATGATATACAGAAAGCATAACCATAAATCAACTAAAACTCACCTGAGAGGTCCTGGGAGTTACCCCAAAAAGTCATGTGCATAGATACTAATTAGAGAATAAAAAGTGTCTGGCGAGATCCGTTGACCGATCTGGCTAGGTCCTCTACCAATAAGGCACCCCCTAACTCCTTAGTCAACCCCTCAATAATAAAAATACTCATCATTGAACCTGTGCTTCTAATAACATCCTGCTGAAGTAGAACAACAACTGAAGTTGTGGGCATAACCTCTACTATAAGCAGTCCCTGGAATAATTCACTTGATTTGCACACTCAAAACACTCTCCTAGAACTCTATTCCTTCCACGAACACTTATTTTTTCTCTACGATCATCTCTACCCCTAGGACCCATGTGCAAAGCGCTACAGGTCTGGCCTGTGCCCTGACTATCTGCCCTAGATATCTAACCCTATGCGAAGGAGGGGGTAAGTCCATTGCTTCCCACTCTACATCCTGATAAGGGCAATCCCTAGCACAGTGCCTGACCTTCCCACAAACATAGAAACCCTCTAACTCCCTACTCCAGGTGGGGCAACCAAAAGGACCCCTATGGCCTCGTAAACCTTCCCTCAGGACACCAACCACCTCTATCTATTAGAGGGCTTCCCTACTTCCACCTCTATAAACCGTATAGTACACTTTCTCTAAAGCCAACACCTGACTCACGACCTCCACCAGAGTCAATCTTCCCACTAGCAAATGCCCTTGTGTTATGCGATGTGGAAAAACCAACCCTCTGATGTAACTATACACCCTTTCCTGCTTAGTAGGAATAACTGTGGAGTCATATCAGTCCATCCTTTGAAATTTGACTATGTAGTACCGCATAGAGGAAGACTCGTAATGGATAATAATAGCTTTTCTTCACTACCATATGCAAAAGTTCCATTAGAACCTATGAAAAGGCCTCTTCCTTGCTATCTGAAAAGAAAGAAGTCAATCAAACACATCCAGGAACTGTTGCTCCAATGGCACCCTGTAGCCTTTGAACATAAGCCATGGACATCTCTGTACCGACCTACAGGACTCTACCAACACTTTCTATATTATCATAGAAATTGATGAACCTAAGCTCCGATACCACTCTGTCATGACCCAAAAGTTGGATTGTGATAGCGTCTACCTCTCTCCAATAAACAATCCCAAATCCCTTGGCCCGAAGCGACAAGAAATGGACCAATAACAAATGACCAATAGTAACAAAATAGTACGGAGTAAGATAAAAGGGATATATATATAATGGCAAGACAACTATGACACATCCCAGAATTGGTGACTGTGATAAAATAGATCTAACCATATATTCAAAAGGTAATATATACAACTACTCCAAAAAGGGGTAAATACAAAAACGGCCTGCTTTGACCAAGATAAGGCAAGATCCCAATAATGCTGGAGAACAGGATCAGCCAGATGCTGAAGCTAAACTTGATCTCTGAAATTTCCTTCTCCTTTACACAATACGATCACATCTCCTATGAAGGCTTGCGGTAGCATCTGTACCATGGAAACGGTATAGAAGTGTAGCATGAGTACCAAAACATAAGGTACCTAGTAGGCATCATTAACCGACCAGACTCAAATCAAATACAAGTAAGAACAGTGAGTAAGTAAAACATGTCATAAGAAAAGTAGGTAAAAACATTATAGAAAATAAAACATAATGATAAAAAAGCAACTAAAAATAAACGAACGTAGGTCATGAGCCCACAGAAGCATACCTGATATCCAACTCACTCAACCAATAAGTGGAACAAGTACAACTAAAGGAAAATAAGCATATAAGTAGAATAGAAAGCAATTAATAAATAAAGTTCAAGGGTGTCCCATCCCACCAGTGAAAACATATAACACAAAAAAACTCGCCATGACTCCCGCTTTAAGCACAGTGATCACAAAAACATAAGAATGAATGCATATGGTTTTGGAAAGTAAATCTAAATTATGCCATATCGTATTGGGGAACATTGCCCCAAAAGTGTCAATCTCGGGGGTCTGTGCCTTAGAGGACAGTGTCTCAAACTCAAGTGCTGGAAAAAAACCCATAAGTACCCATAACTTTACCATACTAGGGGATTTCGCCCTAAAAGTGCCATTACCAGGGGACTCTGCCCCAATGTGCCAATCTCGGCAACCACGTATACCTCGTTCATAATAGTTGAACACTTTTTTCTCCTTTATAGCCAAAAATAGCATCATACCATAAGGTGATTGTGTCATCTATATAAGTAAAAGAAAATTCTCCATTCTATTAGTTAATAAGCCAAGAAAATAGCCAGTTTTAATTAGTTATCTTGTGAATATAAAGCTAACACATCCTTAGGACACGCCCTTACTTAATAACCAGATCTCATGATGTATAACGCATGACGTGGGTTAATTAGAGAAAATAAGAAATACACTCAAATTCTAGAAAGGCCGTAAGCCTCCAGCTAAGCACACAACTCGCCTGAGTAACTACCTAATATCCCTGCATCAGTAATACGGCCAACTAGTCACTCCCTAAAGATTGAGCACGCTAAACACAACCTATAACTAAAAATAAGCCCTCGCACAGGCTCTGAAAAGTAAACAAGCATAAATGATAGAAAAAAGGTCATGTCAGCTACTACCCCATCCCACCCACTAGATAAAACAAAATAACATCCAACAAGAACCCCATTCTAGAATATTGGGAAAACCTAGCCTACTTGGATGCTAATAAAAAGCTCCCACAAGTCACGTGGTAGCCGAACATCTCTAAAAATCACCCAACTCGGCTCAAAACTAGAAAAATAAGGACACAGGAGTTAAAATAGAAACACTAACACCCATATTGTGTAAAGCAACTCAAGTCAAAATGGGAGTAAAAACAGGACTATAGGGCCCATAGTCTAGAAAAATAAACCAAGGGTACCATCAGGTAGAGCACAATATGGCGAGTCATGGTACAAAAATAAGGCCATACAAAAATGAATCAAGGGGAAATTAGGTTAGAAAGTTAGGAAACTAAACTTCTTAGAATAATACAAAAGGGACAAAAAGGATAAGAATCACCCAGGAGAAACTTACATCATGAGCTCACACCACTTCCCATGGAACTCCCCACCACTTTTCCCAGCTCAAAACACCCTAAAACGCCCCCTCCTCTCCAAAGTTCATCCATTGTTATTTTTTTTAAAATAAAACAGTTTGAAATGAAGAGGATGACCCCATTTATAGCCTACTCATTTCCGTTGGTTCAAGCCATTTGGCCACAGGCGGGACCTCTCAAGGCAAGCTAGGCTCACAGTTGCAGCCTTCGCTGGAGTACCCATCAGCCATAGGGGCGGCCATTATAAGGGTAAGTCCATGGGCGTAGGGGTGACCTGCAACCTGAAAAAAAACACAACTCAAGATAAAAACCTCTAGGGGACCTAAAATGAGCATTTTGAGTCCAATTCTAGCAAACAAAAAAGTGCAATTTTAGTGGAAAACACACCCTGGACTCAACGAAATTAATGAAACAACCAACTGAGGTTAAAAGAACACCCAAACTCAAACCAAATCAAAAGTGAAAATTTCCAAACTTCCACAACCTAACCAAAAATAAGCTCACACATCTAGCGAAGCAAACTAAAACCCTAATTGCCAAAAATTAACATTCTAAAGCTGATAGAATCATCAAAATTTTGATCTCATGCTCTAATCACCAAAAGACTATCCATGCTCCAAAATGAGTTAGTTGAACTGAATTTCCACAAAATAACTTAAACTCAAAATTAAAACCCTGGGATATGAACTCAAGGTACACCTAGGCCAAAGTCGACATTCGAAAGCTAACAAAACTGTTGAAGTTTGATTTCGAGTGTGCATTTACTAAAAATTCACTCTCAAGTTCCCCCATTGTAAAAATAAAACTTCAAAATAGATATACTGAGATTACAATAAAACAAGCTACTAGGGCACTGAACTATTGGTCCCATCAAGTCATATATGACTTGTAACTATCAGACGACTTTAAGCACAAAAAAAGGAAGAAGGTAGTATAATGACCAAAGGGGTCATTACAATATGTTAGTATTCGTGAAGAATTCTAGGAATTATTAAGTGCAAAAATTATGTAAAATGGGTGGGAAATAATAGTGTCTACAAGGTTTTGATAAAAGTTCAAATTGAAATTTTAAGTCAATTTGATAACTTATTTTTGTATTATCGGGTCCTTGATATGTACTTCATGTTTAATTGACAAAACCCTACCATAAGGAACATTGATTTCACATTATTGGAAGTTTCATTTTCTTCAAAATGAAAGAATTGCTCAACTAACTGATAAATAGGTACATCTGCAAGTAAATTGTTACCCGCAACCATTGTCTTGTAGGGTTAATTTTTTAGTTTTTATTAAAATGTACCTAGTTTGATCTTTAAGTCATTTATTTGGAATAATTAACACATAACATATTGTACTACATGTATTAATGCATTTTTCATGGTTATGTTTTTTCTCTCAGGTATAGAAGCCAATTATGGATCCTAATGCCTCCGCCAACATCCTATTTAAACCAGCCCTTGTAGTGGACTTTGATCAACATAGATTTTTTTCATCTAATGCCAAGACCACTATTATCAAGACTTAGAAATAAAGAAACTATTATTGTAAAGATGAATCAATCTCGATAATGTCTGTGAGGCTCGTACAAACTTCTACCAGAGGCTCAGGATCACGAGCTGGATATATTTTGCTCAGGAGCCTTGTAAGGAAAATGGAACTTATGTGAGGGAGTTTTTTGAAAACCTCAATAAGGTTAATTTCTCCTCTCCAGTTGTGTGGATTCAAGGTAATATGGTCGATTTTGGGCAGAGGCAATTAACAGAACTATGGGCTACCCGACCATGACCCATTTTTATTTAGAGCAAAAGATTGTGTAGTAGGAGAATGGCTAGTGTAAAATCTTTGTCTTGCTAAGGATTTTTCATAGGGAACCATAAAGAAGTTTATTACTATAAAATATTTCACAATGAAAATAAGGATTTGGATATCGATTATTTGTTGCATAGTCTCTTAGTGTGTAAATTTATTTGATATACCTCTATGGAGAACCCAAATGGTAGCGTACTTTCTAGATGAAATTCCTATAAATGTTGGATACATGATTATCCAATAGCTCAAGGAGTATAAGAATCATACTAGCCCTATGTGAATCTTTCATTCTCTCATTACCGAGTTATGCACTTTAACGTGAGTTGAGGTAGAACCAGGAGACATATGGATAGATCTAG